>OY992885.1:59127028-59177028 GCA_963921405.1 Cepaea hortensis | reverse complement strand
TTCTTTACTAAGATTCAACATCACTCGTGCACACGCAGTTGAAGAGTTGTGTCCCTCAGTTGGTGACGTTTGTAACCATGTTATTGTCTGGTGTTTAATTTACAATGTTAACACAACATGAAGTATTGGTTAGCTAAACATCGAGGAAATGCAAACACTGATAACCCAAAGATGTTAGTGTAATGACAGGAATCAGACAGCCTATTCTTTTCTATAGATGTGAATGCTGGACAGTGAGTAATGAAGTAATGAAGAAACTGAAGGAAGTGGATGTTACGATTGATGTTAACTAATTCATTTTATTTGCATATCCTTTTTACAAAACATCGCAGTAATACCAGCATTTCTGCCATTGTGATCTCTTGGCAAGTTTACGTTCAGTAGTTTGCCATTGCTTTCTGAACGACCGGTAACGATACCATCGCAAAACAATCGCAACGCGATCTGCTTCCAAATCGCACGCAGCTATATTTCGAACGCTGGTATACGGGATTACAAACCGCGTTCGTAACTCCTTCGCCACGGAGTCCGGCAACTAATTCATTGCCGAAGGATAATATATCGCCAAATGTGACCTCCCATTGGGACATACTAAATTCATCGTATTAATTGCTTTGTTTCGTGGTATCTTCAGCAATTTCATAAATCGTCAATCTAAAGTCATCTATTATTTATTTTGTTTCGTGCTATCGTCCGCAATTTCAATACGCAGTGAACGGAACTTTACACTGTAATACTTGTTCATTTGATTGTGTACCATGTCTGATCCAAACCTAGATTTTGCTTGGCACGGAATCAGTTAAAAATACCATCGTGGTCAAAGAAGACATCAATACCGAAGTACTGAGAACTCTGGGTATTACATGGTCGCTCAACTAAACTACAAGGAAAAGACAAAGAGTGTATGGGTTTTATCAACATACATAGCAGGTGAAACTGAGAAATTAGCCTGGTGTAGGGGAACCAGCAGCAAGTCAAATGGTTTGGTCATGCAAGTAGGTTACCAGTCAACAGCATACCACAACAAGCAATGATGTACAGACCAGATGGAAACAGAGGAAGAGGCCGACTACGTAAACGTTGGACGGAGGGAATAGCAGAATCCATGGGAATGTCGATATACGAAGTCCTTAACCGGGCACTCTCACGAAGTTTATACTTGTATATAGGTACAAGAGGAACATGATGAGATGAGATGAGTAGGGGAACCACTGGATAAGAGAGACAAAGTAAGACAGGGGATGGTGTAAGTTATCAGCGAAAACTGGCAATATAGGTTGTTGAGGAACTCTTGAGGTAATAAAGACAATTTATAAACAAATGCACAAGTATTGATTGGCGCATATAGAAGTAAAAGGAAGAAGTAGACATTTGAGGATACACTAGACAGCATACAAACTGAAAGCTATAGGTACCATGCCAGGATTCACACCTGTCATCTACAAATGTTGAAAGTGTATCGCTGCAGGAAGAAAGTGTACTTCAACGCTTGGCAAACAAATAATAATATAAGCAATTGTCGTAGTAATACTTTACTTTATTACTTTAGTGTCGTCCCTGGAGTGAGGGTAATCAACAATCACATTTTATTTTACCCAATATCATTACTCTGGAGAATCCACCAGAATCCGTCCACAACACTCCTTCAGTCTATAGACACCTCTTTCTTACTCTCACTCACCCACTGGATCATGCCCCCTCTCGTTCTTCCCCAACACAACATACTCAACAACACTAGCTTCAACAAGTAAATACAAAATAATTTATTAAAGCAAAGAGTATGTAAGTCTCCCCCGATGGTGTTTCCACCTTGTCGTGGTGGGGGAGCTTGAGTTTCTCAATGGCCCTGAGAGCTATGCCGGCGGTAGCGTAGCTACCAGCAGGGCCGCCCAAGCCGGACAGGTCAAAGGGTAGAGAACAGACAAAGAGAAAAAACCTGGTCCTCCAGGTTGGGGGTTGAAGCGTGGGGTTAACATCCCCACCTTTGTAAAAACCTTTCTTTGTTACGAAACAAATACATGAGCCTCGATATCGGACTGACTTATCTGGACAACGACCTTGGAACGTTAAAGGACTTTTGAGATTTGGAACATGGAATGTACGGACACTATATCGAGCTGGAGCGGCCGAAGAACTAACCCGGGAGCTGGGTGAATATCAAATGGATATAACAGCAATTCAAGAAATAAGGTGGCCAGGAGAGGGTACTTTAGAGCAAAATGGAATGATTATAATATATGGAGGAAACACCCAAAATAAACATGAATTAGGAACAGGATTTGTCATTAAAAAAGAGTTATGGGGAAACGTTTTTAACATTAAAGCTTTTAATGACAGGATTAGTAAATTACGAATAAAAGGTAAATGGAAAAATATAACGATGATTAATGTACATGCACCTACTGAAGAGAAAGAAGATGATATTAAAGAAGACTTTTATAATGATCTGGAAGATGTCATAGAAGAAACCCCCAAACAGGACATCCTGATTGTGCTGGGAGACTTCAATGCAAAAATAGGTAGAGAGCAAACTAATAAAAAAGTGGCCGGTATGGAAAGCCTACATACAACTTCAAATGATAATGGATGGAGAGTCATCAACCTGGCAGAAGCCAAAGGACTGCAGATTAGCAGTACCAGACTACAAAGAAAGGATATACACAAACAAACTTGGAAATCATATGACAAGAGAACCTATAATCAAATAGATCACATTTTAATTAACAACAGAAATGCATCAAGCATACAGCAAGTCAGAAGTTATAGAGGAGCTGAGTGCCACAGTGACCACTTCCTCGTTGGAGCAAAATTTAAAATAAAACTTAAGAGAGCTTTCTATACTAAATTACAAAGATTACACCCAACATATAACAGCGAAAAACTGCAAGACATTACAGTCAAAGAGAAATTTACAGATGAAATAAAATGTAAACTTGAAACTCTGCAAAACCCTTTGGAGGAAAGCGTTGACCAAGCTTGGTTGAACATCAAGAATACAATTCAGTCTACCGCAGAAGAATGTCTCGGTGTGTTAACCACGCATAGAAAGAACAGATGGTTCAATCAAAAATGTGAAGAAGCAGTCATTAGGAAGAAGAATGCCAGACATGTATGGTTAAATGACATCAATATCATCCAAAAGGAAGAGCATTATAGAAATGAATGTAAAGAGGCTACAAAAATAGTCAGACAGCAGAAGCGAGAATATATGAGTAATATAATCAAAGATATGGAAACTAATCACCAGAAAAATGAATCTAGAAATTTTTTTTAAAGAACTGAAGTCAATGAAACGAGGGCACCAACAAAACACATATGGTTTAAAAGACAAAAATGGGAATATGATAAATACCAATGAGGAAATGTGCAACACATGGAAAGAATATTTTATTGAATTACTAAATTGTGAAGCTCCAAGTCACATTTTCCCACAGGAAGAGGTTCTAACATGCGAACCACAAATTGAAGAACCTACATTTGAAGAAATCCTATATGTAATCACACGACTTAAAAACAATAAGGCAACTGGGACTGATGGAATTGCTGCTGAATTTATAAAGGCAGGTGGCCATGCATTACATCTAAAGCTATACGAACTAATAATAAAAATCTGGAGGACAGAAGAATTACCCCATGACTGGAAAGAGTCATTATTGATACCTATCTTTAAGAAAGGAGACAAGTTCCAATGTGGAAATTATAGAGGAATATCACTACTGTCCACAAGCTATAAGATACTATCCGCAGTATTACTAAATAGACTAAAACCATATTCAGAAGACATATTAGGTGACTACCAGGCGGGTTTTAGACAAAACAGATCAACAATAGATCAGATATTTATCTTACGACAAATAGCCGAGAAACATTGGGTATATAAAAGAGATCTCCATAACATTTTTGTGGATTTTAAAAAGGCTTATGATAGTGTCCATAGGAATAGTCTATGGAATGCTATGCAGGAATTTGGAATACCAAGGAAGTTAATCAACATGACCAGACTATGCATAGAAGATACTTATAATATAGTAACATATAAAGGCAGGAAATCAGACCCCTTCCAAATAACATCTGGCTTGAAACAGGGTGATGCACTATCGCCGCTACTCTTCAATCTGGCTCTAGAGAAAGTTGTAAGGAAGGTAAGGGAGGAATGTGATATTGGAGGAACATCCAAGCTGCTTGGTTATACAGATGATATAGATATTATAGGGCAAAGTGAACAAAAGACATTGGAAATATTGACTCACTTAAAGGGAAAAGCCCAACAGATGGGGCTGGTTATCAACCAAGATAAGACAGAATATATGGTAATTTCAAGAGACGGAATGGCTAGAAACTCTGGCCACATACAAATAGATAATATGACCATTAAAAGAACGGAAACATACAAATACCTGGGTACAATCTTCAACTGCTCCAACATCATAAGGGAAGAAATACAAACTAGAATCAACTCTGGAAATAAGATATACTATGCACTACAACATCTACTAAAATCAAAGGCGCTATCTCGTAACACCAAAATCACAATATACAAAACACTGATCAGACCAATTGTGCTGTATGGCTCTGAAACCTGGAGTACAACGAAAGGAGACGAAGCCTTGTTACAAACCTTTGAGAACAAAATTTTAAGACGCATCTTTGGACCCATTAGGGATACACAAAGTGGAGAGTGGAAAAGAAGAAGTAACAAAGACATTAATGATCTGTTTAAGTCCCCGCTAATCACTGGTATCATGAAGGCTACAATGGCTGGGGCATATAGAAAGAATGGAAGATAATAGGGAAACAAAACTCGCTTACACTCAGGAAATAAATGACCGTAGACCCCGAGGTAGACCAAGAAGGCGGTGGAGAGATAATACATGTACAGACCTACAAGCACTTGGAATCAATGACTGGCAAGAGAAGGTCCACCAGAGAGACGAATGGAGACGGATTGTATTTGCAGCAAAGAACCTCAATGGCTCGGAACGCTGAAGAAGAAGAAGAAGAAGAAGAAGAAAGAGTATGTAAGTGAGAAGTGTGTGTGGGTGTAATGTGTAGAATGTGTGTCGTCTACTCTAATGTGTATGTAGAATTAGACCAGTGAATCAGGAGCAAAGTCAGTTGCATCACTGTGCTTAGCACACAACAGCACCATATATTCCGGGCAGAAAACCTCACCCAAAGGATGTTTCTCCAGCCACGTGACGACTTTCTCCGATATCTCTCGAACAATTAGGATGCTTTGTCATCAATGATAGACATTGTCCAATATTGGTCTGCACTCTAGCACACACTGTGAATTTACTCTGTTCATTAAATGTTCGTTGATCAGAGAATCTTACAAATAACGTTAATGTCACCTGGGAAAATCTAAAAGTTTGTATGTCACTTGTTATAAGACTTTCCCCATATTAACACATAATGTTTATGTTTCAGGTAGTTATGTAAGGAATAGTGTTCCTGGTACTGGAGTTATTGTCAACGTCTTTAATTTACTGTGATGTACTATCACTTTGGAAACACAATTATAACATCATCGTTTCCTGCTCAGCAGAGGCCAGGTTCCTGCAGACCCTCTGGGTTATCGGCCCAGTGCAAAAGCCTCTCAGTAAACTCTGCTCAAAATACACGAGCCATTACTTTCTTCTAGCTGGTGGTAACTGGTGGAACATATCATAGAACCATCGAGTGGAACCTGTTGAATAGAGAACACCCTGGTGAGAGCAACTCAATTTTGACCTTAATTAGGTGAGTGTAGGCCGATAGCAGCACTCAGATCTATAACAGAGAACCGAACTCTGTCATACGGCCAAATAGCTCATCACATTGGTCTGAGTCATGGTAAGACAAGGGAAGATTAAAGGAAACGGGCAGAAACCCAGCAGATGCCCTACTGGACTATCCTACCATTTCACATTCCTTTCATCCCTCCCAACCACCCTCAATCTCTCTAAATATTATCCCACTACATTGTCCTTAACTCCCTGAGTTAAGTGATATATCACACAAGCTAGTTTAAGCTACACAATAAGCTACTAGTGCCGACGCTCCTATAATACTTTCTATCACCACACTTATACTGTACTCTATTCCTAATAATTATGTAAGTTAGATATGTTTAAAAGAATACCATATGGCTATTCCTGTTGTAGATGGAGACTATAAAATCACAGACTGGATCGATGTCCGCCGATATATATATCAACAAATTGACACTATAGTCTCTATAAACACAACTAGGAATACTGCGCCGATCCTTAACACTTCATAACTTTTGGTCGACTAACCCAAATTTGTCTACCTCAATTGGTTTTAATTCGAGGCTTAGTGACGTCACCCAAAATTCTAGACGCTAGACAGTCCAGAATTTGGTTTTCTCCCTCTGTTTTAGACTGGGTGGAATCAACCCACCGTCTATTTTGCTTTCATCTGGGAATCTGGTTCCCGTACAACAAAAAGTCTTGCCCGCCTGTGAATCAGAGAATAATTCCGCCACATCACAAGACCCATCCGACGTCTGTCCAGACATTCCGTCTATCACTTCAAAGGCTGACTACCGCCTTGCAGACGGATGGCGCTATTGTCCCTTCTCGAGCAACTACAGATTAAGAAATGCCGACTGTGTGCAGACAGTTGTCGCGACTTTCTGTCATCGATCGAAACTATCAAGTTTTTATGTGACAGCAATAGCAACTTTCAATAGCAACTTTACTGGTGATATTCCCTCTACATGCCAGGCAATAAATCGTGCAATCTAATGTTCGTGTCTTCGTGATTAAAATAGCATCTTTATCAAAATAGCAGATGGCAATAAAAGAGTGCATTGGCGAGTCATGCTGGCAGATGACTTCTCTATGCTAGGTACCGGAAGAAGATGTGATCTTTGGACTAGGTACCTGAAGAAGATGTGATCTTTGGACTAGGTACGTAAAGAAGATGTGATCTTTGCATTAGGTACCTGAAGAAGATGTGATCTTTGGATTAGGTACCTAAAGAAGATGTGATCTTTGGATTAGGTACCTGAAGAAGATGTGATCTTTGGATTAGGTACCTGAAGCAGATGTGATCTTTGGATTAGGTACCTGAAGAAGATGTGATCTTTGGATTAGGTACCCAAAGAAGATGTGATCTTTGGATTAGGTACCTAAAGAAGATGTGATCTTTGGGTTAGGTACCTGAAGAAGATGTGGTCTTTGGATTAGGTACCTGAAGAAGATGTGATCTTTGGATTAGGTACCTAAAGAATATGTGATCTTTAGATTACGCACCAAAGAAGATGTGATCTTTGGACTAGGTACCTGAAGAAGTTGTGATCTTTGGACTAGGTACATAAAGAAGATGTGATCTTCAGTCTATTCACCTGAAGAAGATGTATTCAGAAAGACATAGTCTCCATGTGAAATTTAACAGTCAAATATTTCTACACCCTTTGCTTGATATTTTATATTTAATAACATGTAGACACTAGTGATTTGATAGTCATGAGCGTAGTTACCTAAACAATGTTAAACTGCTTGTGTTATGGTCAGTGAACTAGAGCTAAACAAGGATCTGTGTCAACTACAGATAGTAGTCCAGGAAATCAGCACTAGCGCTAGTAATAATTACAAACTAATAAATTTCGTAAGGCAGTTCCCTACTGTCACATGCCTGTGGTCATTGACATTAAGGTGAGTGGCCGTACAAGATAAACAGTTCACGAGATAAAATAGGGCGGATAGTAAGTCCCCCAGAGGGCGTAAATGAGAAAACAGTAATTGAAAGGGGGAGCTGAGAAGAGGTCAGCTGGCTAGGATGATTGTGAGGCAGACAGTTGAAGCAGTGAGGTTGTGTGTTTTGTGGGAGGCAATGTGGGGGATAGAATTGGTTAAAAGACAGGGACAAAGATTGACGGGGCAGTTGATGTTTGGACTCCGAGCTGAGAGGGAGTTGAGTGTAGACCAGACCAGGAGAAGGTAGTGGTCTGATAAAGTGAAGAATTGTGACGGAGTTTGGAAGATAACTCCGCACGGTGGGTTCCAGGGATAGTGAGTGGAATTCGAGACCCATAGTGGGTTACTTTGAGTCGGGCCTAGAGAGAGGCTAGTATACCTGTCGTGTGGGACGAGATTTTAGTAGCCTTGAGAGGCAATGTTATTCGAAGTGTTCCATTGGGATGGAGATATATTCTTAGAGAATTATTGTTCCTGGATTTATATGCTACATGTGTCTGTGTTAATTCAGAATTAAAGGAATATTATGTGCGCAAATTAACGCTTGTTCACTGACTGGTGTTTGGTTGGGATGCATCTTGGTTAATCGGTTGTTCAACATTACATTTTACAAGGACATACCCTAGACACAACCATAGCCACTCTTATCTGTCACTTAGTCAACATTCACTTTGTGTCTGAGAAGATTTCTGGAGGCTACGTCCGTGCAAGAACACTATAGACATTGTTGTCATTCCGTTTATTTGTGAACTCGTCGATTAGAGAGAATACTAACATCAGAGACATTAGACGGATGCCCAATTACAACAACAATGATGAGGGCTCTCCTGTCAAGAATAAACACCATTTTCAGTAGACAGCGCATTTCAAAAGTGTCGGAGAATTAATACAGAGTCCACGAGAAACCAGATAAAAATAACACTTCTCACTCAGAGAGAGAGAGGGTGGACAGCGGAGCGTGTCCACGGTATAAACACTGGGTTTTTTCCGTGCGGGAACTGGGTAGCACAGAGGTCACGAGAAGGCCAGGACAGGTAAATTGGATACCAGGCAGTATTTCTTCAGCTATCAGGGACGTCAGAAAATTAACGCAAACAGGCGCGTGTGTCTATAAGGTCAGGTGAACTTGTGGACAGCGAGTGTGTGTGTACGGCGTCTTCAGAGTTCGGCGCAGATAATAAGACGGAAAGGGGCGCCAGGGGAGTTACGAGGGTAATTCATGGTTAAAAACTCGCCAGGAGGAGGGGAGTTATAGGAGGAAAGTGTGGGGAACACACAAAGGTGACAATCGTTGCTCCACAGAAAAGTAAAAGTTTCTACACGGATTATTGTGATAAAGAGAAACAGGGATGACCTTGTGAGTCAAGGCCGAGAACCAGGGAATTTGACGGAAAAATTTCCACTGAGAATAACACGTTGGGTTTCTACTGAAACTAGGATTTACGTTTAACGTCTTTGTGTGTGTGTGTCATCATCGGCAAACAAACCACAACAGTCATTCAGGTGCCGTCTTCGCAAGTATGAGCCCATTTCTTCACCAAAAAAGACTTGCAAAACGGATTTGAAGCGCGTGATCATTTTCTGCCATTCGTTGGTTTAACCGGGTCAGCAACAGTGAAACCATACCATCACTTCAAAGCGACAGTGACTACGCAGATAAACATTCATTGATTTTAAAGGTATTTTCGGCTCCTCAAAACGCAACGAAAACCCTATATTTCTTTCAAAACAAGAGCGATAACAGACATTATACAATCACAGGCCAACTCTACAGGGAGGGTTACCAAAACGTTACGAACTGTGAAGACACAAGGCGTTGGGATAATTACCATCACCTTAAACTTTTACGACAGTCGAAAATCGTGTCACCACGTCAACAAAAAGTGACAACGCATCAGAACATTAATTCATTGTGGGAATATAACGTCGTAATTTTTTCAAAACAGTAACGGACAGACATTTCCAGGCGATTTTCGGACACTATTAAAAACAAACTAAGGACTTTTGTAAGATTCTACCATCACATTGGTGGCGGCAACCCTTGTTTGCTTCTGTTGTTCTCATCGTCCTAAGTATTGTTGTTGTGCGTTACGTAATTATTTGTAGGTGGTCCAGTGTTCGTAATAAGTAGGATATTTTTGCATTGTTTCTCGAAATGCGGGAGACAGCGCAAAGGTGAAATTGTCTAGGTACATATTGTATGTTGTTGAGAGGCAGCTGACGAGTCAGTTTGTTTTGTGCTGTGGCATTGGGTCGTCTCGACATTATACACGGTGTCCAAGTGTCTATCGTCAGATCTATGTACATTATTCATTTTATATTTGTTCTTTTTACTGTTCTCTCTTTACGGTTACATATGATATTTGATGTTTTTGGATATATGGTATTGTTGTAATTCTTATGTTAAAACAGCTTCTATCTAGATGGTATCTGTCAGTTTATATTATGCGCACGGTATGGTCTTTCATGGGCATGTTTATGTCAGTGGTTTTTATTTCTATGTAATCATCCGTCTGCGTTTCACCGGCCTATGCGTCTAGCGTTTAATAGTTGGCATTTAGTGTGTATCATTCATTTGTGTATGTATATGTATGTTTACAACTATTTCCAGGAATTGTTCTACAGTTATTTGATATATATATATACGAGGGAGTATAGTTAATATTCCCCCCTCACTACCTAGTGCTTATAGAGTGACTGGGTGAGTACAGAGTGATATTGTAGCACTACGGATTTACGTACACAGGGAGTGCGGGTGTACTTAGGGAAGTGACACAAAGACTAACAGCAGAGTCTGTACATTTATAGTTGGCTGATTCACAGCAACGTGTCCACAAGTACAAGATGCCTACTTTAATGGATTATATTGAAGCAGGTGAAAGAATAGGCCTAAAGGTAAAGAGTTACAGGAGTATGCAGAAGCGAAAGAACAAAAGCAGACGGAAAGAGAGGAGAGGCATAATGAACGCGAGGCAAAGCGTCTACAGGAAGAGAAAGAGACGCAAGTAAAACTAGCTGAAATGGAAAACAAGCGTCTACAGGAAGAGACACAAGTAAAACTAGTTAAAATGGAAAACAAACGTCTACAGGAAGTAAAGTTAGCTGAAATGGAAAACAAACGTCTACAGGAAGTAAAGTTGGCTGAAATAGAAAACAAGCGTCTACAGGAAGAGACACAAGTAAAACTAGCTGAAATGGAAAACAAACGTCTACAGGAAGTAAAGTTAGCTGAAATGGAAATTGAGAAAGAGAAGATCAAGTGCCAGATGCAAACTGAAATCGAGTTAAGAAAACTAGAACTATCTTCTAAAGGTCAAACGGAGGAAAGCAGAAGACCGTCGCAGTCGTCACAGAGATTAAAACTGCCATATTTTACAGACCGGGACCAACTTGAAAATTATTTGGCCAGGTTCGAGGCATCAGCCAAAGCGTTAGGTATTCCAGAGAAAGAGTATGGGATGCGACTTGGCGAATTTCTTACGGGCAAGGCACTAGACACCATGTTCAATTTACCTGTAGAAGAAAGAAACAACTACACTATCTTACGTCAACGTTTGCTGACAAAGTTCCAACTAACTGAACATGGATATAGAACAAAGTTTAGACAGTTAGTGCCAGAGACAAATCAAGATTTCACAGACTTTGTTAACACAGTAAAGAATACATTTAATAAGTGGATGGAGCTGGCAGAGGTAGGAAAAGATTTTAATAAATTAGTGGATTTAATGCTGAGAGACAAGGTGGTATCATCGTGCAATACTAATTTATTGGCTTTCTTTGAAGAACGTAAGCCAAAGGACATAGACACAATGTCACAGTTAGGGCAAAATTACATGACTGCACATCCAAACAGTTCTATTGGTAGACTGATTAGTGAGGAAATAGTCTGTGCAGCATATACGAAACAGGACCAGAATCCAGTTATTAGACCAAGATCAAAAAGTGTAGATTTAACACAAAGATATGAGGAACAAGAACCTAAGGACAATGGTTCCCGTGGCAACTATTTTGGCAGAGCAGGACGGTACCCATACAAAAGGGGGAATTTTCAGAGACGGTCAAATAGTTATGCCGGATGTTGGAATTGTGGGAGCTGGAGACACAAAATGGCAGATTGTGATGCACAACCATCAGATGGACCAACGAACAACAGTAAAAGGGAGATCACTTGTTTCAAATGTGGAAGGAACGGGCATGTCAGTCATCAATGTAGGATGAGAGAAACAGAGCACTCAAATGCAGCACAAGTAATTGAGACGCTGAACAATGAAGATTGTAGTGGGTGCAAACCTCTTTTTGAAAAAGACGGTCAGCCAGTCTTAATATGTGGTCATACAGTGAAAGCAGGATCAGCAATCCATGAAGGGGGAAGTCTGAAGATGCATCATGGGTTTGTTAATGATAGGCTAGCGTTAACAATTAGGGATTCCGGATGTACGTCCATCGGGGTGAGAAAGAGTTTAGTGCATCCCTCGGATTATACAGGGAAAAAGATTAGATCCATAACATTTAATGGGACAGTAGAATTCTACCCAATAGCCGTGATAACAGTAAAAACACCATACATAACAGGAAGAGTGACAGCATGTGTTTTAGACTCACCAGTGGCAGATCTCATCATAGGAAATGTTATAGGAGTTAAAGAGTGTACAGAAGAGGAAGTAGTTTATTGGGACCAAAAATATAGTGTAAGCAGTAATGAGGTAGTTACCACAAGAGGACCTAAATTAGAGAGTATAGCTGAGGTAGAAGATGCACTTGAAGTAGACACAGGAACTCAGGACAAGGATAGTACAGCTGAGCAGATGAGAATGGATCCCAAATATAGTGCTAGTGGCTCCCAGAGACAAGATACTACTCTGAACAAATGTTCCCAAGGGTGTAGTAGAGTAGAAAATAGTCAGTCAGGGAAGGGTAGATGGTGTTTCGAGAGGAAGAACAATGTTCTCACTCGCAGCTTTTCAGATAGCAGAACTGCACGTGGGCAAGGAGCAGTACCTTTAGCACGCAGAGACCGATATACTAGAACAGCTCAGGATAGTGCATGTGCAGGGCACATAGGCATAAGGCATATGCAGCAGAAAGCAAGGTGCCAGATAAATGGGCCAAGATTGAATACAGAGTTCAGACTAAACAGAGACTCAAGTGTGGTGGTGCAATATGCAGATAGGAAAGTTGAGTCTGGTCAAAAGAGTGTTCGCGACATTGTTGACCCAGGGCTAGGGATAACAAACAGATGTTGTAATTGTAGAGGTACCATGAGTCATGGGTACATGAAAGGTAGACACAGCATCGACAGGAATCAGAGGTGGGTTAATGCAAAAACAGAACCACCTGATATAGGGTCGGTACACAAATAGTATTGTGTGGTTGTGAAGTAGTAAGAGACCTATGGGTACATAAGTATAATGCTTTCCTATGATGTATTATTATTATGTGATGTATTAGTTCATGCATTGGTACACAAGATAGAAAGTTGAATGTATTGATGTGTGGGGAATATGGGAGGGTACTATGAGCATTTGATGTATTAGGTAGTGTGGTAGCTAGAGTAAGGTGCAGCCATACTTAGGGCTACCCAGGCAATGTGTCTGGGTCACATATTTAATAAGTTTTAGTCTCCCAACATTTGAAAACGATGTTTTCTTTTGAGGGTGGGGTAGTGTCACATGCCTGTGGTCATTGACATTAAGGTGAGTGGCCGTACAAGATAAACAGTTCACGAGATAAAATAGGGCGGATAGTAAGTCCCCCAGAGGGCGTAAATGAGAAAACAGTAATTGAAAGGGGGAGCTGAGAAGAGGTCAGCTGGCTAGGATGATTGTGAGGCAGACAGTTGAAGCAGTGAGGTTGTGTGTTTTGTGGGAGGCAATGTGGGGGATAGAATTGGTTAAAAGACAGGGACAAAGATTGACGGGGCAGTTGATGTTTGGACTCCGAGCTGAGAGGGAGTTGAGTGTAGACCAGACCAGGAGAAGGTAGTGGTCTGATAAAGTGAAGAATTGTGACGGAGTTTGGAAGATAACTCCGCACGGTGGGTTCCAGGGATAGTGAGTGGAATTCGAGACCCATAGTGGGTTACTTTGAGTCGGGCCTAGAGAGAGGCTAGTATACCTGTCGTGTGGGACGAGATTTTAGTAGCCTTGAGAGGCAATGTTATTCGAAGTGTTCCATTGGGATGGAGATATATTCTTAGAGAATTATTGTTCCTGGATTTATATGCTACATGTGTCTGTGTTAATTCAGAATTAAAGGAATATTATGTGCGCAAATTAACGCTTGTTCACTGACTGGTGTTTGGTTGTGATGCATCTTGGTTAATCGGTTGTTCAACATTACATTTTACAAGGACATACCCTAGACACAACCATAGCCACTCTTATCTGTCACTTAGTCAACATTCACTTTGTGTCACCTACCATAAATCTGTGAAATCATGTGGAGACGTTGTGACAAGATCTCAAAAGGGACTCAACGCACTTAAAACTATGGCTGCAATGGACATAGAGCAGAGAATGCTTTTCAGACTATACCAGCACTTGATCCTCTCAGTGATTGATTATGGACTAGGACTGCTCACTGTCTCAAAGAGTCAGCTGGTGAGATTGGAGCGCATACAGAACGAGGCTATGCGGGTCATTCTGGGATGTACCAGAGACACCCCAGTAGTGTGTATGAGGTACTCCTTGGTTTGCCGACTGTTGATGGTAGGCTCAAGGTGATGCAAGCGAAGGCATACCTCAGAGTAGCTGCTGACACAGATCACCCGTTGCATGAGGCGCTGGACGCAGTTAAGGGCCAGCGACTGATAAGAGGGAAATCATGGATGGCTCAGGCGGAGGATACTAATTACTATCAGACAGGTGTGCATCTTGGAGAACATTAGGCGAGGAGAGGAGTGGGTCAGAGTGCCAGCAGGGGCCACGGAAGTGGAAATCTAGCAACTATTTCAGGATAATGCTCGCCCGGGTGATGTGATTATCTACACAGATGGCTCGGTGTTGAGAGGTAGTAGAAGTGCCTGAGGTTTCTTGGCAAAGTTTGGTGCAGGAGAGCCTGGCATATGATACCACAACATCTAGCTTAAGAATGGAGGTGGAGGCAGTCACTGCAGCTTTCCACTGGATGGAGAATACGATACACACACACATCGTGAGTGTAACTGACTCAGAAAGCATGCTGAGTAGGGTAAGGACAGGCAAACTTCGTGCAGAGTGGCTTGCTTCGCTTCGGAAGTCACGAGTTGCAAGCATCGTCTGGATATTTTCTCCAGGGCATGCTGGTGTGCTGGGGAATGAACAGGCAGACAGATTGGCTGGCTCTGCAAAACTTGGTGGAGTATTGATGCATGATAAGGCAGACGTGGTTGCGGCGTTGTGGGAGCACGTGTACACCTCGGAGGAGCAAATGGATCACCATGGTCTGGCAAGAATGCGACAGCGAGGAGTGACGAGGGGATCTGGCCGATGCTCGATCTTAGAGGAAAGGCGAGACGCACATATAATCAGATTGCTACTGGTACTATTGGGGTTGGAACTCTTCGCTGGCTTCTGAGGATGGGGACGGAGCGCTTATGGGAATGCCCCGAATGATGTGATGTCGTTTCCTAAATCAATCAATCAATCAATCAATCTGTGATATGATAGCGTCATCAGATTGTGTTGACCTGAGAGTAACGAGGAATAAGTGGCCAGTCTTTCCCTCACTTTGACAAGCAACGAGCACTGTCATAGATTCCGCGTCGGAGTGTGCTCATGACATTACCAGTCAATCAATCAATCAGGTGTCATCTCCACAATGAAAGTTGGCTGCAATGGATCTCCAACACTGTCTGTCTCTCGCCTTGACTGTACTTTCTGTCAGATTGATGTTCGTCCATCTCTTGATGTTATCTTCCCACTTTTATCGTAGTCTACTTCTTGCACCCTTGCCTTCAACCATACTCTCCAGTATGGTTTTTATAAGAGTACTATGTTTTTTAACGTGGTCGAAATATGTCACTTGCCTCTTTTTTATTTCTTTCATGAACTCACTCTTCATTCCCAGTGTTTCTAGAACCTCTGTATTTGATTGCTGTTGTTTCCATGAAATACGACATATTCGTGTGTGTATCCATATCTCTAGGGCCTCTATTCAACTTTCTAATTGCTTGTTTAATGCCCAAGCTTCTGCGCCATATAGTAGTATTGAATATACGTAACATTTGACAATTCTCATTTTTAATGTATTGCTAATCTCATTAGATGTTAATACCGATCTTATGCGGTTGAAAGCATTTTTTGGCCATTCCTATTCTGTTTTTGATTTATGTCTCACTTCTGCCATCATCTGTTATTGCATGTCCAAGATAGGTTACACATGTTACTTCATTACCAATGCAGTTTGCTATCAACTTCGCCAGCGCCACTGCCAGCCTCCTTAGAGTTTGAGACATTTGATATGTAAGAAGTCAAACAAACCCGACCCTACACTATGCTAGGGCTAGTGGGTGATGAGTGGGCGGTAAGGCAGTTTCCTTGTACAAGAAACAACATAACCATCGCGAGTTTTAGGACGACCAAGCAAGAAGTAAAATGAACATGGTAAAAAAATCTTGTGTATTCGTTGTCCGTGCCGAGTATTCGATCGTGTCCATCACTTAGGTCTTTAACTTCATTTGATTGCAGGCGATTCCCTGCATCCAGACATGTTAATTCACCTGATATTTCGCCTTCGACTTTGTTACTTACTGATTGTAGCATTTCCAGTTGTTTTTCCACGTAGGATATACCGTGACTGAGTTCCACGAGAGCTGATAGGTTGTCTCATTGTCCTGGTATTCCCAGGCATGTACCTACATGTGATTCTTTGTCTGTCTTGCTACCTGTCTAACTAACTAACTAACTAACTAACTAACTAACTAACTAACTAACTAACTAACTAACTAACTAACTAACTAACTAACTAAGTAACTAACTAACTAACTAACTAACTAACTAACTAACTAACTAACTAACTAACTAACTAACTAACTGTCTGGCTCATATAACTACCTGTTTAGTTCACTAACTACCTGTTTAATTAACTAACTACCTGTTTAATTCATTAACTACCTGTTTAATTCACTAACTACTTGTCTGGCTCACTAACTGCCCGTCTGACTCACTAACTACCTGTATGACTCACTAACTATCTGTCTTACTCACTAACTACCTGTCTGATTCACTAACTGTCTGTCTGATTCACTAACTACCTGTCTGACTTACTAACTACCCGCGTGACTCACCAACTACCTGTCTGATTCACTAACTGTCTGTCTGATTCACTAACTACCTGTCTGACTCACTAACTACCCGTGTGACTCACTAACTACCTGTCTGACTCACTATCTGTCTGACTTACAAACTATGTGTCTGACTAACTAACTACCTGTCTGACTCAGTAAATACATATCTGACTCACTAACTACCTGCCCAACTCCCTAACTACCTGTCTGCCTCACTAACTACCTGTCTGACCCACTAACTGCCTGTCTGACTCACAAACTAACTGTCTGACTCACCAATTGCCCGTCTGACTCACTAACTACCTGTCGGACTCACTAACTACCTGTCTTACTCACTAACTACCTGTCTGACTCACTAACTATCTGTCTGACCCACTTACTATCTGTCTGACTCAGTAACTACATATCTGACTAACCAACTACCTGTCTGATTCACTAACTGTCTGTTTGATTCACTAACTACCTGTCTGACTCACTAACTACCCGTGTGACTCACTAACTACCTGTCTTACTCACTACCTGTCTGACTCACTAACTGCCTGTTTAATTCACTAACTACCAGTCTGACTCACTAACAGCCTGTTTGGCTTACTAACTACCTGTCTGACTCATTACCTTTCCGACTCACTAACTACCTCTATTACTTTTTAACTATCTGTTAATCGAATTACTACATGTTTGACTGACTAACCAACTCTCTGCGAAGCTAAGTGCTTAAATGTCTGACAAAATACCCGTAAAAGTACCACTCTAACTAACAACCTTTCTGACTAATTAACTATTTAACTGTCTGAATGAGTAATTGACTAACCGTATGATACACTCTATACTCGTATGATCGAAAAACTGCCTGCCTAATTGCTTAACTTCTGACAGACTAACTACCACAGTATCTGACAGACTCACTACATAACCATGTCACTGTCTAACTGCAAGTCTCACACACTATTTAACTAATTCCTAACTGCTTAACTGTATGATTGACTAACTGCTTAACTGTATGATTGACTAACTGCTTAACTGTATGATTGACTAACTGCTTAACTGTATGATTGACTAACTACTTAACTGTATGATTGACTAACTACTTAACTGTATGATTGACTAACTGCTTAACTGTATGATTGACTAACTGCTTAACTGTATGATTGACTAACTACTTAACTGTATGATTGACTAACTGCTTAACTGTATGATTGACTAACTGCTTAACTGTATGATTGACTAACTGCTTAACTGTATGATTGACTAACTACTTAACTGTATGATTGACTAACTACTTAACTGTATGAAAGATCTATCAAATTGACTGACAGACTATCTCATTGCTTGACACATAAAATTACTAACTGTTTAACTGTCTGGTTAACTAACTACCTAACTTTCTAACTACTTGACTGTCCGACTGACTAAGGCGTACTTTCTGACCAACTACGTAACTCTTTGACCGAATAACTATGTAAATGTCTGACTGAATAACTATGTAACTCGCTGATTGACTAACTATGTAACTGTCTGACTGATTATGCAAATCTCTGGCTAACTAACTGTGCTACTGTCTAACTATGTAACTGTCTGACTGACTAACTATGTAACTGTCTGACTAACTATGTAAATCTCTGGCTGACTAACTATGTAACTGTATGGCTGACTAACTATATAACTAACTCTCTGGCTGACTAACTATATAACTAACTCTCTGGCTGACTAACTATATAACTCTATGGCTGACTAACTATATAACTAACTCTCTGGCTGACTAACTATGTAACTTTATGGCTGACTAACTATATAACTAACTCTCTGGCTGACTAACTATGTAACTGTATGGCTGACTAACTATATAACTAACTCTCTGGCTGACTAACTATATAACTAACTCTCTGGCTGACTAACTATGTAACTGTCTGGGTGACTAACCATGTAACTGTCTGGGTGACTTCTTCTTCTTCTGCGTTCATCCGGAGTTTTTTTTCTTCGGATGTGATTGCGTTGTGCCTGTTTACAGCAGAGCTGCGTTCTTGCGCCGTTAGGCCGACACATCCGACTTCTGCGGGCATTTGTTGACCGGGTTAACCTTCCCGGGGGTTTCTTAGGACGTTTGACTCTCACTGTTGTGTTGTTATCCCCCATCCCAGCTGGCCCATATAGAACAGCCAAAGATCCTGGTCAGCTCTCATGGGAAGGCAGGGGCAGACCATGGGCATTCCCCGCCATCCAAGGAGGCTTCCATACTTGCAGAGCCGATACATAGCGCTCTGTTACTGGGTTCACCCAAGGAATCGTCACGTCCTGCACATGGCTGCTTAGCTTCACTTCCGTATATTGGGCCTTCCGTTCACCATAGGCTGTTCTTCCGGAAACCAGAAGTATGCAGTCTGCAGATGACATCCACACAGTGAGCTTTCGATTCGGACTTTCCATGTAATGGATTTGCTATCCAAGCAATATTCCATTTCGTGCCACTAGGACACTTTTCCACCTTTTATGAAGCCCACATAGTGGGCTTTTGATTCAGACTTTCCACGTAATGGATTTGCTATCCAAGCAATATTCCATTTCATGCCACTAGGACACTTTTCCACCTTTTATGAAGCCCACACAATGGGCTTTTGATTCGGACTTTCCACGTAATGGATTTGCTATCCAAGCAATATTCCATTTCGTGCCACTAGGACACTTTTCCACCTTTTATGAAGCCCACACAGCGAGCTTTCGATTTGGACTTTCCACATAATGGATTTGCTATCTAAGCAATATTCCATTTCATGCCTCTGGGTCTTCATGCACCTTTAAATGTCAACCTGTATGTAGTTAAAGTAAGCTGCGGTCAACTTGAGCTTGTTGATATCTCCATAGAGCTTGTCCTCAAATGAATCAGGTGTGGGCCAAAATATCTTTCTCTGTTCTGCATATGTTGGGCAATCCTGCAGCAAATGTTTTGCTGTCATTTTTCCAGTTCCACAATTACATTCATCGGTATCTCCTATCTTTAGTTTATTGAACAAATGGTGTTTCAGCCTGTTATGTCCTGTGCGGAGTCTGAAGATTGCTACTTGTTCTCTTCGGTCGAGTTTGTAATATTCATCATCCTTCTGATGGCCTGGATGCTCTGATTCCCATTTGGTTCTATAAGTGCTTTTTATCAACCTCTTTGCATCATTATAGGTTATGTCTATGTCAGGCTGTGGTAGTCGTCCGCCCTCTTTTGCCAGTATGTCAGCCTCTTCGTTTCCAGGTATACTGCAATGTGATGGAATCCACTGTATTACAACTTTTTTGGATTTCTGGCATAGACCATGGAGTGTTGCTCTTAGGTCAGCTAGTTCTGTGCTGTTATTGCTCTTCAGTATTGAGACAGCTGACTTTGCATCTGTGAAGATAGCTATTTGCTTCTCTTTATTTTCCTCCATCAGGAGCATTTCTGCTGCAGTTTTCAGAGCCTCTACCTCCGCTTTGAAGTTACTTGAAAATTTTCCAGTTGCCATTGAATGCGTTTTTTTCACTCCATTTTTTAAATTTAGGAGAATTCCTCCTCCTCCATTCTCTATTGAATTTTTGGCTGATCCATCTGTATATGCATGGGTCCAATTCCTGCTTGGGTAATGTTCATTTATGTAGTTTAGGGTTAATTCTCTTCTTTCGATTTCATGCTGAGTGTTCTTTTTCTCAATACCAGGAATGTTTTCTATCATCTCAGGCAGTTGCTGCTGTCTCCAAGCTGGGAACCTGTGTGCATTGTAAATGGGCTTGACTGTTGATATGTTAAGTATAGGATCTGCCCTAATCCTTCGTTTTGCAGTTTCTACAAAGTTGCTACGCTTCAATCTTCCCTTTCCAAAACCATTAAATCTGTTGTACATAGGGTGGTCTGTCAATCTTCTAAATTTTTCTGCTTGTTGCTGGGCTCTGCTATCTCTTCTATCCTGCATTGGTTGTAAACAAGTGATCTTTTCTTGTTCATTAATAGGCGTTGTCTTCAGGCTTCCAGTTATGATTCGCATTCCTTGGTTTTGGACTACTTATTTTGTTAAAGTTTGACTTAGCTGCTGTTGCCCAAGCTGCAATGCCATATTCCAGTACTGGCCTCACCCGTCCAGTATATAACTTCTTGAGAACTTTCTCATCTGCTCCCCATGTTGTACCAGCAAGCTTTTTCATGATTGCCATTCTCTGCCTTGCTCTTGTTCGATTTTTCTCAACCTGTGTCTTCCATGTCAGGCGACGATCAAAGGTGACTCCTAGATAGTTTGGATTTTCTTCATGGCGCAATATTTTTCCATTCAATACCAGCTTAGGTTGCTGAGTTTTATTTGAGAGGGAGAACACTGTGCATGTTGTTTTCTCCTCACTTATCTTCACTAGCCATGATTTTGACCAGTCCTCTAGCGCTAATAAGGCTTGCTGTATTCTGCTGTTAGCTGTACTAATATATTCTTCAGATGTCCATATGGCTAGGTCATCTGCAAAGGAGGATGTGTGTACTCTGGCTGGAAAATTTTCTGTGATGTCATTTATATATGCTAGGAATAATGTTGGTGAAAGAACTCCTCATTGGGGGACACCTTGCTCCAACAGCATCATTTTGCTTGTTTGTCCTTGTACTTTTGTCCTGGCAGTTCTGTTCTCAAGGTAGTGGCTGATCCATTTATACATTTTTCCACAAACATGCATGTTTTGCAGTTTTACTTTCAGTCCTTCCTTCCATACTTTATCAAATGCTTTTTCTAAATCTATCCAGATTGCTAGTGTGTGCTTTTTCTCTTGGAAGGCATCCTCTATTTCCTGAGCTATATAGGTTATTTGATCTTCAGTGGATCTGTACTTTCTGAATCCTGCTTGGTGTGGTGTTAAGAGTTTGTTTTCTTCCAGATGCCATGTTAGCCTGTGTCACATAATAGACCAACGTGATTTAACCAGTGATGAGAATCAAAGGCGTTCTGATTAGCGGTATGTTCGAGGCCACAGGTTGTTTCAACAAATCCTGAGAAAACAGTCTGGGTTGCAGCTGCACGTGTTTACATCTGGTCGACAGATTAGGAACATTCGGTGGTGAGTGAGATAAATCCCTGCATCGCTTTGACAGTTTATCAACATTCGAATACAGATAGAACCCGTCAGATCCTGGTTACAATCAGATGTCAACCCTGACAGGTCGGGCAAAGTTAACAGCTGCAGATGTGTAGGGGAAGTGAGTAAGGTGAATCAATCACTTTGACAGTTCATAAACATTTTTTACATTTGATTTACATAGAATTGCTCAGCTCAGGACATGAAACAGTCCCGTCTGTCATTTAGAGTTTCCGGACATCACGCGGATTGGCAGCTTGTTATTGAAAACTGTTGTTGGGATCGTACAGGAACTCGCTGGATTGTTTTGGGAGTCAAAACAAGTGATGACAACTCTGACAGTGACTAAGCCAGGGGAGATGGATTCCTGACAAGAGATGATCGGCCCAAAATAACACCTGTGTGGACATAAAGAATAACGTCACGTGACCAATTTTAGGTTTCCCAAAAACCAGATTTGGGGATAAGGAGTGTAACTCGAAACGTCGATCTAGGAAGACGTGCTTTGGCACTGCGGTTAGGGAGTTAATAACATCTAACGTGTGCGGGATATATTATATTTATTTTACACGTGCCTGTCATGGCAAACGTAGATGTGATTGAGTAAACACTGCAGTGCCGTATAAGGTAGAACCTATTATAATTAAATAAATGTTTTGCGTATCCTTTTACAGGACTTAGCTGTCAACAGCAGCATCTTTCAGCTGTCTGTTGATCTCTTGGCAAGATTACGCTCAGTAGTTTGCCATTGCTTTCTGAGCGGCCGGCTCAGTATCCGCAAGTCACGAGCGGGGGTCGAACCACCTCAGTTCTCGCTCCGCTGCGAGACTCTGCGTGATAAACGGGGTTACAGAGAGAAAGTGTTGTAACCCCACAGCCAGAGAGACCGGCCTATTATAATTAGTTCTAATTAATATAGGCTGTAGCCTTGTTAAAACTAGAGTGTGATGATTAGCACTGTTAGTGGAAAACTAGTTAGAGTAGGGAAGTGATACTTGGCTCTGTTAGTTGAAAATAGATTAGTGAAGGGTTGATAAGCACTACTAGTTGAGAATTGAGTAATGGGGGATAATTGGGATCTTCCAGTGGGTGCTCCCTGGTGGGGGGGGGGGGGGGGGTGGGTTCCGCACGCTGTTGGTTGTTTTTTTTTTCTTCTTGTCTTGGCCTGATGAAAACCTATGGGTTCAGTTCATCAGTCCCTGACAGAATTAGGTTCATTGTATTTTGCTGAGCAAGGGCCAATGGCCACGATCATCTAATAGAGATCAGTGACGGGGAGGCTATCACCAGTTGTATGATCTATTTTACAGGTTTCCTCTGGTTGGAAGGAAGAACACAGAATCATTAAAAAATCCGATCCCGGATAAATTATGATGCAGAAAGATTGGCCAGCAACCTTCTAAATGGATCTATGCTAGAAGAAACTGATAAACATTGCTCAGTGGAGCTGAATGGTAGAAGTATCCTACAGGATAAGTACCGAATGAGTTGTAGGTCATACCAGTCTTTAACACACCATTAGTGATGGATATCCAGTTCACTTATGACTAGAACAAAAATAAAGGACTCTATTGGAGTATAGACAATAACTGTTTAATAGTGAGAACTATAGAACATTTCGCAAGAAGACAAAACGTCCTGTTCATAGGACAGTGTTCCATGTTTTTACCACTGCACAGGAATTATGAAGTCTGAGTTTCTATAAACTATTAGGAACAGTTGTGTTAGGAACAATAACAGTAAATTTCACGGATTATATATGTGAATGGGATTCAGATCTCATAGTCATCAGAGCTCCTGGAGGAGGACATGTCTGGAGAGAGGGACACGACTTTGGTGAGGTCCATTGTGCTGATTCTTGTGATGTCGTGTAATCCTTGCCATGATGAGTGGACTCTGAACATGAACTCTGTAGTCTGACCTATACATTTACAGTAGAATACACGACACACATTTTCTTCGCATACACGTCTCATATACGTTACACTTTTCTTTTAATAAATTAATCTTTATTAATTTTTAGAAGCAAGAGTTGTTGAATATGTTGCGTGGGGAAGAATGAGAGGGGGCATAGTGCGACTGTGAGAGAGAGAGAGAGAGAGAGAGAGAGAGAGAGAGAGAGAGAGAGAGAGAGAGAGAGAGGAAAGGGTGTCCACGGGCTGAGGGAGTGTGTTCGACGGAAGCTGGTGGATTCTCCAGGATATTGATAGGAAAGAATAAAATTATAATGTGGGTGTTGACTCCCCTCACTCCAGGGACGACACTTTAAAGGAAGACACGACAGCCTGCCATTGATAATGCGTTCCATTAATTTTCCTACACAACTAAGTAGACTGATAGATCGATAGCCATTTGGTTCTTCCAGGTCTTTTCCTTTCTTTGGGACTGGTATTAGTATAGCTTCCTTCCATGCCTGTGGGACTATTCCTCTCTTCCAGCTGTTATTTAGGACTGCTAGTAGTTTCTTCTTTGCCTTGGTGCCTAGTCCTATTAGCATTTCATTTGTGATTCCATCCTTTCCTGGTGATTTCTTCTTTTTTAGGGTATTCATTGCCTGTTCAATTTCTTCCATTGTTAGATTTGCCATCATATATTCTGCTGCTGTCTCTGTATTTCTATGATGTATCTGTTTGTCTTTGATTGCTTTCTTCTGTTCGGTTGTAATATCAATGTGGTTTGCATTTGCATAGTGTTCCATTAGTGCATTTGCAGCCTTTTTTCCTGTAAGCAAGGCATTTCCTTGTTTAATTGTTATTTGTTTGTTTCTAGGTCCTTCATTGTTCATGGCTTTCACAAGTTTCCATAATTTGTTTCCATCCCTGTCAAAATTCAGGTTTTCTGTTTTTTCCCTCCAACAATCTCTTGTTGTTTGATTTACTGTTCTTTTATATTTTGCTGAGATGGCTTTGAGAGAGATGTTCGCTTCAATTGTTTGTTCTCTCTCTGCTGTCTTCCTGGCATCTTCAACTTTGTCCTCCAAACTTTGTAGTTCTTCAGTCCAGTATGGTTTGTAATTTTTCCTCGCTCCTCTAGGAATGGACTCAGTGGCTGCCTGTATTATCGCTCTGTTTAGACTTTCCACCATTTGCTTTATGTTGCCATATCGTGTATTTATGTTTTCACAATATTTGTCTGTTAGTATGGCAAATCTGTCCCAATCTGCTCGTTTGTAATTCCAGCGGGGCAAGGGCTTGTGCTCCTGTGGAACATACTCCATATTCATTACAAGCTTGATTGGTCTGTGGTCACTACCTGCTAATTGGTCCAGCACATGGCGATCGATTTTGTGGAGGATGTCTCCTGTGCAGAAAGCTAAGTCTGGAGTAGAAGTGGTAAGCCATCTTCTGGAGTAGAAGCTGGTTGTGTCATCCGCTTTGTTGAGTAGATGGAGATTTGAGTCTATTTCCCAGTCCTCCAATTCATCTCCTCTTTTGTCAGTATCTGGGTATTGTCACGAGTTAAATAAACTTGGCAGTCGATCGATGACAACCAGGCCCGAAATTAGTTGGCAAACACAATTGACCCTTTGATGTGGAATTAACTGGGGAAAATACGTCGTTATAACTGTCTGCACCTGGTCGACATTTGTGTATGAGATCTAAGTGAGTCACGCCGAGTTGTCTACACATGGTCGACAGTTTGTTGACAAGTTGTTGTTTGAGAGACGTGTACTGGCGACATCTGTCTACGAAGCGGGAGTTGGCCGTTGCAAGTGATAGACAGAATGCCTGCTAGAGGTCGGAAGGATTCTGTAATGGGGGAAAGGTCTCTGGCTTACAGACAGCCAGGATATTTGTTGGATGAGACAAAGAACTACCCAGATGAAAAGGAAACTTTACAGCTAATTGACTCTGGTTAGTCTGGAAACAGGAGGACAAAGCCAGATTCTGGACTGATTGGCGTCTGGACTTTCTGGTGACTCACTCAAGCACCCATATAAAACCCAGTGCGGTAAACAGGTGGAGGGAGTCGAGGAAAACATTCTGAAGTGTTAGGATTGGGGATTATTCCGAGTTGTGTTACATGAGAGAAACTAGGGATGTCAACTTGTTGATAATTATCGGCGGACATAGATCCAGACTGTGATCGCCTAGTTTCGATTAGCAGCAGGAATAGACATATGGTAGGCAATTAATTATATCTAACTTAAGAGTATGATTAGGAATAGAGTGCAGTACTGTGCAGTGATATAATGTATTATGATTAGTGATAGAATGTTCTATAAGTGCGGTGCTAGAAAGTATCATAGGAGCGTCGGCACTAGTATTCTATTGTGTGGCTTCAATTAGCTTGTGTTATATATCATTTTACTCGGGAAGTTGAGGACAATGTAGTGGAATAATAATTAGAGAGATTAAGGATGGTTGAGAGGGAGAAGAGGTATGGGTAATGGTAGGATCTTCCAGTAGGGCATCTGCTGGGTTTCTACCCGTTCCTTTATTCTTTCCTGGTGTTGCCATGTCTCAGATCATATGATTGAGTTATTTGGCCGTATGACAGAGATCGGATCTCTGTTATAGATCTGAGTGCTGTTATTGGCCTACACTTACCTAATTCTGGCCAGGACGGAGTTGCCCTCACCATAGTATTCTCTATTCTACAGGTTCAATTTCCAGGCCCACGTATGTGTGCTGTGATTTTCAGCGGTGGGACTAACACAAATTTAGAAGATGATCGCTCAGAATCTGAAGACAGAGGTTGCTGAGAGGCCGCTACATAGGGCTTATACCCAAGTTGGTTTGCGGGAACCTGGCTTCTGCTGAGCAGGACATGATGATGAGATTGAGGTTTAGCCAAGTGATAGATGTATCAATGAACAGTCAGAACATTGCATAATTTATACTGATACCCAGAACAGTTAGATTGTGGTGTTAATATGAGGAATCTTTAGAACCAGTGACTCTAGATCCATTAAGATTTCTCCAATAACAGTGACAATAGGATTAGAATTTCCTGATTAACAATCCGTTAATAAACCGAGGAAGTTCATAGTGTGAATCAGACTCTCATTGGACAGTGTTTGTCAGGGGTGTCCAAGCATGCTAGTGGTTCCAGAGACAACGGAGGAAGTCTTCACGTGACCGGAGGAGCATCACCTGGGTGAGGCTACTTGTATGGGATACATGGTGCTGGTGTGTCTTCAGCACAGGGATGAGAATGACTATACTCTTGAACACTGATCTGAGTCTATAGACGATTTAGAATACACGTCACACATTCTACACCTTATACACACATACACTTCTCCTACATATACTCTTTGCTTTAATAAATTTCTTGTTTTTATTTGTTGAAGCGAGAGTTGTCAAGTATGTTATGTTGGGGAAGAATGATAGGGGGCATGATCCAGGGGTGAGTAAGAGTGAGAAGAAGGTGTCCTCAGATTGAGGGAGTGTGTGGACGGAGTCTGCTGGATATCTCCAGAATAGAGGTATGGAATTAAAACAAATGTGGATGTGGATTCCCTTCACTCCAGGGACGACACTAAAGTGGTAAAGAAGAACAACTAACTAATACGACATTCATTCTTTACACACACGACAGGTATCCCCATCTTTCTGAACGGCTATTAAAGTCTCCGACAATAATGCAGTTTGTGTCAGTTATTTTCATGTTTGAGAGTGTAAGGTCCTTATCTGCTGGGCTATACAGATTGTAGATTCTTATTTTCACGTCCTTTATCATTATATCAACACCTATAATTTCCGTTTGGTTGTCAGAGATCACAGATACTTCGCTGCAAGGTATTGTATTTCGTGTAAGTATTAGAACTCTTTTGTGTCCTTCGCGGTCGAAACGTGTGGCCCGATATCCTCTGACTGAGAATTTGTGATTGGCGTTGAGGTGTGTCTCTTGAATGCATGCCACATCTATTCTATCTTTATGAAGACGCTGTGTTAGGGAGTCTTTCTTCTTGTAAACTCCTTCGGCATTCCACTGTAGTATGTTGAGTGTCCGGGGTATTTGGTCAATAGCTCTTAACCTACTCCTCTGTGCCTTGACTCCACAGCACAGGGGAAGGTGACCACCAGTAGTCATGGGTGGACCCCCTCGAGGCAGGGGGCCCGGCATTATCGCCGCCTGATGGGACTTCACGGGATTAGCACCATAATGATTAATTTTGATTTGTGACATCATGAATTAAGTTACGTTGCACTGCTTTGTCAAGCCTGTGGCTCAGTACATCCGATTTCGACAAGCATTTATTCGGGATGCTTTCCCTAGCCTTTGACTGTCCCCAGTCTACCTACAAGGCAGCAGGTTTTACGTTGCACTGCTTTGTCAAGCCTGTGGCTCAGTACATCCGATTTCGACAAGCATGTATTCGGGGTGCTTTCCCTAGCCTTTGACTGTCCCCAGTCTACCTACAAGGCAGCAGGTTTGTGTGTCTCTTCGTCTGGTCCCTCTCCCTTGACCTGTCCGACATGGGTGGCCCTACCAGTAGCTGTGCTACCGTCGGCATAGCTCTTGGGGTCATTGGGACGCACAAGCCCCTCTACCACGTCATGGTGGACACACAGCAGAGGGGGTCTGGGTGACTATTACCTGTCGCTTAAAAAAAAAAAAAAAAAAAAAAAAAATTAACACTATTAACTTTTATTAACTTTTAACTATTATTAAAAAAAAAAAGACTATTAACTGTATGGCTGACTAACTATATAATTATCTGGGTGACTAACTATGTACCTATTTGGGTGATTAATTATGTAACTGTATGGCGACTAACTAAGTACCTCTCTGGCTGACTAACTATGTAGCTGTCTGGGTGACTAACTATGTAACTGTCTGGGTGATTAATAATGTAATTGTATGGCTGATTAGCTATGTAACTGTCTGACTGACTAACTATGTAACTCTCTGTCTGACTAACGATGTAATGTATGGCTGGCTAACTATGTAAATGTCAGTGTGACTAACTTTGTAACTGTCTGGGTGATTAATTATATAACTGTATGGCTGGTTAACTATGCACCTGTCTGACGAACTATGTAACTCTCTGTTTGACTAAGGGTGTAAGTGTATGGCTGACTAATTATGTAACCGTCTGGGTGACAAACTATGTAACTGTTTGATTGACTATGTGACTGGGTGACTAATTATGTAACTGTCTGGCTGTCTAACTATGTAACCGTCTGACTGACCATGTGACTGTTTTGGTAACTAACTATGTAACTGTCTAACTGACTAACTATGTAACTATATTGCTAACTAACTATGTAACTGTCTGTGTGATTAATTATGTAACTGTATGGCTGACTAACTATGTAACTGTCTGGCTGACTAACTATGCAACTGTCTCATTGACTATGTAATTGTCTGACTGACTAGCTACGTAACAGTCTGGCTGGCTAACTACCTAAATGTCTGGTACATTAAATACCTTATTGTCCGACTAACTAACTTCCTGACTGTTCAACTGACTAACATACTAACTTTTGAACTGACTAACTACTTAATTATCTGACGAACCAACCACTGTCTATCTGACAGACCAGCTGCCTAACTGACTGACTGACCAACTACCTAACAATGTGACTGACTAACTACCTACCTGTCTGCTTGACCAACTACCTTACTGTCTGACAGATGAACTATCTTACTGTCTGACTGACCAACTATCTAACTATCTCAGTAACCACCTATCTAATGGTCTAACTGACTATCTAACTTATTGTCTGACTGACTACCTAACTGTCATAATGACTAACAATCTATCTGATTGACTAACTACTTGTCTAACGGACTACTACTGAGAGAGAGAGAGAGAGAGAGAGAGAGAGAGAGATTGAGATTGGGAAAGAGAGAGAGAGAGAGTCTGCGTGTGTGTGTGTGTGTGTGTGTGTGTGTGTGTGTGTGTGTGTGTGTGTGTGTGTGTGTGTGTGTGTGATGGAGTTATGACAGTCTGCTGTTTCGAGATCTTGTAATCACTGAATAAAAGTGTATCAGTTTTGACGTGATACTAGCTTCCCCAGCTGCCTGCAAAGGATAACATGTGGTGTACCCGTCTGGGAAAGCTGCAGACTGAACTTATGGCTATGTCTTGTGTACAGACTGGTGTGAACACTGTACAGCGAAGTAGCCATGTTTGCGCCTTTCTATCGACACTCGCCTTCAGTGCGCCGTGTTGCTTAAAATGGAGCGTACATATACATATACATATAACATATACCAGAAATATTATATTGTTATTATTTTCATTACTAGTTTTAAGTTTTGTCTTGGCGTCTGCCTACGCTGTACAATGTTCACCTGACAATGAAGTTTTAACATACATAATCTGCACACAGAACCTCCAATATTTCGCCATTTTCGGAGAATGTTAGGTGCCTGATCTACTTCCCAAAGATCGGAACGATGGGAAAGGAAGGTTATGACCACTCGTGACCAAACTTCCCAATTTAACCAGCACAGTGCTGGTTTTAGATGCTTTGTTCCATCTATGGGGACACAAAAATAACCCAGTTTTTTAAAAATCGATTTATTGCTTATAATAATAGTGCATTAATTAGTTTAATTTGTGACGGAATGATAAAAGTACGCAAACTGACTAAAGTCAACCACCTCTTCGATTACAAAGACCAAGAGTGTGTTGACAAGTTCACACCAAAGAGCACTGGCTCTGACAGTTGGGCGTTTGTTGTGGAGAAGTGTGCAAGACAATTATTTTTCCAGGCAATCTTTCAGTCTTGGTTGCGTTCGTGTGGTATCTTCCTGGCAGCAATGCAAGTTTTATGCCCTTTGCGGGACTTCAGGATACACCCCAGTATGACTTTCTATGGCAATTTTACGTTCAGTAGTTTGCCTTCGCCGGTCTCCCTGGTCTAGGGGTTACACGACTGTCTCCGTAATCCCGTATATTCTCGTGAGTAACGTGACGTGCGCGAGAATCGGTATCTGTTCTCTCCGCGTCGGTAACTTACGGGGTATGTGAGCCGGTCGCTCAGAAAGCAATGGCAAACTACTGAGCGTAATCTTGCCAAGAAATCAACAATCAGCTGAAAGATGCTGATGTTGACAGCGATGTCCTGTAAAGGATATGCGAACAAAATAAAAAGGTTGCCTTTGCCGACCTCCGTGGCTAAGGTTTCACGGACGCGTTCGAAACACAGCCGCGACCGATTTGACAGCAGACCGCGTTGCGCTGGGTTTATCAATTGGTATGATAGCCGGTCGTTCAGAAAGCAATGGCAAACTACTGAACGTTAACTTGCCAAGACATCAACAACAGCAGTAAAATGCTGGTGTTGACAGCAATGTCCTGTAAAACGGATATTTGCCTTTGTTTTCTAAACAAATTTCAAGTTTACGTCCAGCTTAATGTCGACGTAAAGATTACCTCACCATCAGGACACTGTAAGTTTCATCTCATCCCATCTCATCTCATCTTGTTTCTTTTGCACCTTGTGATGTCGAGGTGAAGCATAAACAGCGGGAGAGTACTCATTTATGGGCTTCATAATCGTGATTCCCATGGACTCTGTTATTCTCTCTGTCCATCGTTTACGTGGTCGGCCTCTGCTTCTGGTTCCATTTGGCGAGTATATCATTGCTTGTTGAGGTATACTGTTAGTTGGTAGTCAAGTTATATGGCCAAACCATTTAACTTGCTGTCTGCTGATGACAACCCGCTCTGTGGCCAAGGAGTTACGAATGCAATTTCGAAATACAGCTGCGTGCGATTTGGAAGCCGACCGCCTCGCGTTGGTTTCCATACAATAGTATGAGAGCCGGTCGTTCAGAATGCAATGGCAAACTACTGAACGTAAAACTTTCCCGAAAATCACAAACAGACAAACAAATGCTGAAGCTGACTGCTACGTCCTGTAACTCATATGCAACTAACTTTTTCTAATGAAATCTAGCACTGCTATAATCCCAGCTTTAATCCTGATTTCTTCATTTCTGATTTTCTCTCTTCTTGATAAATTAAGTATTCTTCTCAGGAATTTCATTTTCGTTGTAATCTTTCTGGTCTCTTTTTTTGTCATTGTCAAGATTTAGCATCGGCAGCCAAAATGTTCTCTTAGTTTGTAATTTATTGTTATCCAAACAGCTGCCAGTTACCTACCCTTTCACACAACGATTCTCTGGTTACGTAAATGAAAACATCTCGCTCGTATGGCTAATTGTAAGGCCGGCCCAGTTGGTATTTGTTCGAATCCTCATCGAACGAATTTTTTTAAAAAACAAGTAAGACCTCCCAGACAAACTCAGCTTAACATGAGTACCAGTATTTGTCCGTAGAAGTAAAGGCGGCCGACATCATACTATCCACTTCATCGAGTGCCGGTTGGTCTTTAAATATGTAGAATACGCACCATATACCCAAGCGCGTCAAGGCGTTTTGTTCTTTTAGTTTTACTTATGTTTGGCAGCCTACCCGGTTAGTTGTGCGATTTTCCAAGCAGAAATTCGCTGAGAAGACGGGGTCGCAAGTTTCGGCAATATTTGCCAGCTGACACTGTTGTGATATTGTGTTTGTTGACGGAATACTTGTCTTCTTCTCGCCATGGAGCGACCTGTTTGCAAAGCTGTTTCTACACGTAGTCCGGCCTGGAAACAATTGACTTAAACAGTGTTTGCTTAAAGCTGATCCACTCCTAGGCCCGCTGTTACAGTAGTTCGACCCAGGAGGATGATGTTTAGCCTGGGAAGAGTTTTCAGGACTTTGATCAGGTAAACAGCCGGGCAGTTAGACAGGAACAAACGTTAAGTGAAAACCCTAACACGCCGAGAGAAATTCTTGCCAGTGTTTTAGAAAGTGCTTCTTCAGATCGCTTGGCCTACAGAAGGGTGTATTCAGAGAGGCCAGTGTAATATAGCTGCAACAGTATCGCTAACTATACAGGCAATCCAGTAACGTATCTATGTTGGTGGGGTGTAAATTGATAGGGAATTACATCATCATGCTCAAGTAAGTGCCTTGCATACTGACGTGGACGTCCATGCTTATCCACATATTGCGATCTTCAACTACTTGTATCAATTCGTGTGCTGACACCCCCCCCCTAACCACCGCCCCCCTTTCCCGTAACATGACACAATACTATCAATAATTTTCCCTATTTGTCTTCTTTTGTCTCTTTGTCCTCAAATCTTTCAATTTGTTACAACGTTTTCTAGTTTTTGTCTACTCATAATGTGACCAAAATTGATGACTGTCTTTTTCTGATACTTGTGATAATTTGTCTCTTTGTTCCTTGTCTCTTTCAAACACATAGATTACTAATTTTGGCTGTCCACGAATTACTACTTATGGCTACCCAAGAATTGCTCATTTTGGCCACCCAAGAATTACTCATTTTGGCTGTCCAAGAACTACTCATTTTGGCTGTCCGAGAAATTGTCAGCAGTCACCAATAGAATCACATCCGTAAGGCTTCTAATGATTTCTTTGCTCATTTATTTATTATTATTTTTTTTTTTTTTGCATATCCTTTACAGGACATCGCTGTCAACTCAGATTTAAGGTTGGTGGTCATCTCCCTTCCTGCTTGTTACTTTCCTTTTCCTGAGAATTCTTTGGTATTAATTTGACTATGCTGACTTGACAAGCACAACAGTAACACGCTGACTTGACCAGCACAATAGTAACACGCTGACTTGACCAGCACAATAGTAAAACGCTGACTTGACCAGCACAATAGTAACACACTGAAGTTGAATGCTTGGTGAATCTTCTGGAGGTGTGAGTTATAACTCCGATGCACTGGCGCAGAGTTCGGCTACGTCCTGGAAAGTGCTTGCATCTATCGGGTTGAGGTTGTTGCAGAGACTTTCCTTTCGACTCGGTACTGAAGTACCATCTGCACGGGCACTGGGTTGAAGCTCCTTCCTTCCTTCCTCTCTCCAAGGTCAGCTGTGTATGTCGGGCTTTAGTTGTGTATGTGGTACTTTATGTGTACTGTATGTGGTAGCTCTGTATGTAGTGCTTTAGTTGTGTATGTGGCACTTTAGCTGTGTATTTAAAGCTTTGGATGTGTATGTCGCACTTTAGCTGTGTATGTAGAGCTTTAGCTATGGTTGTCGAGCTGAATCTATATATGCAGAGCTTTATTTGTGTATGTAGAGCTTTAGTTGTGTATGTCGCACTTTAGCTGTGTATGTGGCACTTTAGCTGTATATGTAGAGCTTTCATTGTTCATATCGAGCTTTAGTTGTGTATCTCGAGCTTTAATTGTGTATGTCGCACTTTAGCTGTGTATGTAGAGCTTTAGCTATGGTTGTCGAGCTGTATCTATATATGCAGAGCTTTATTTGTGTATGTAGAGCTTTAGCTTCGCTTCAGTTGTGATTGTCGCTCTTTACTCATGTATGTCGAGAGTTTAATTTCCACGTTGTGTTCACTAACATCCCTGTACACACATTGAATAGAAGCTGTATTTTCTGCTTGCAAACACCAGTCTAAAATGCTTGTGTGTTTTGGTGCCTACCTTACACACCACATCATTCAACACACCAAGAGGTCTAGAATGACATTATTTCTGTAAATATTTCACGAAAACAGGCTGTTTTCAGTATCATACTTGTTATTCTTTCTTCTGTAGAGAAAAACGTTCTGTGAAGAAGTTTGACCTCACTTCCCCTGACACCAGCATCGATTACATCTCTGTTGGCGTGATTAATGATGTCCTTTTTTATGACGCGTACATCTCTGTGTGAGTTTGTCATGACCTCGCCGACTGTAAACCTCACGGAATCTACATCCTGATCCGTGTCCAAAGCTTTTGGTTGACCCATAGCATTTGAATTCTGTTCAAATCTCTGGCTGAGCGCACCATGTCGGGAGATCTGTCTTCTGATTGGAAAACGCTTGGTTTCTTGTCATCGACGTCGTCGTCGTCGTCGTCGTCGTCTTCGTCGTCGTCGTCATCATCATCATCATCATCATCATCATCATCATCATCATCATCATCATCATCATCATGACTCATGTCAGCTGGCTTACCCGTTCATGTCTCTCAACAAATCTCGACCCTTGGTATTCTGGATGGACTCTGCTGATGATATTCATCCATGCCACCGATTCAGTCCATCCAGCATCATTTCACTCGGTCTGTCTCTGTCTATTTTGCCACTGATCTTTCCAGTTGTCACGATGTTCTCCAATACCTCTGTTCACATCACATGACCAAAGAACGATGTTTGTCTCTTTCTTATAGTTGTATATAATGGTCTAGTTTCATTAGTCTCTTCCAGGCAATCGTTTGTTAGTTACTCTGGCAGTCTAAGTAAGATCGTTGCAACATTCGTCCCAGGAACCACATTCCAGTTGTTTCTAAGTTCTTTCTAATTTATGCATTATATCAGTAGTTACAACTACTAGTGAGTGCACTGAGTTTTTGTGGGGATTATCTTTCCCTGTTACCAGTTACCCTTGCCATGAGGCAAATCTCCTACTTCTGAGGTACTTGTACTTTACGTCCTCAAGAAAAGGACTAGAAGTCAACATTTAAGCCCAGCTAACCGGCCTGTGAACTGCGCTGATTATGCCGTGAACAGGGTCGGTTGTGGCTGCTAGGCTCCTAGGCTCGTCGCCTGTGAAAGTGAGGGACGATTGGCCACCTGTACCTGTGTGCATTCTTGCCTACAGACTGTGACAGATTGTTACATTAGAGACGCATGGTAGGAGGCTGCGTCGGGAAAAAATTACAATTAAAATCAGAAACGGTCAGAGAGATGGTTTAAGTGAATGAACTTCTCAGCCACGTATATCTCCGAACCATGTCTAATAATGATGCCTCTCCATGCCAGGATCACAAACTGCCCAGCGTCTTCTTCTTCGGTCTCCTGGTGACACTTTTCATCCAACATCCCCGCCGTCGAGACGTACTGGTGTTGATGGTAATGAGTCAGATAAGAAGATAATTTAGTCAGCACAACCAAGTATGAGGACAGCTGCCCGCCGAAGGAGCCAGCGTACGTCGATGGACGACCAACTAACACCAGACGTCATCTCCAGACGGCAGGTACGAATGCCGGGAACCGCGGTAGCGAGGTGGCTAGCACGCAGGCTTGTCCATGGGACATATTTTTCTGTCGCATCGCATTCCATCCCATGGTAATTTATGCCTGTCCCATTCCATCCCATAATATGGAATACAGTTCAATTAAAATTATGAAATTTATGAAAGTTTAGGTTTAGTGTCTACTAAATAGGATTACATGTACAAAGAGACATGTGAAATGACAGAACTTATTAATGTTAATATTCAAGAGTATTTTATTTTTAAAAAATACTGGTCTAACTATGAAAATTCAGTGTCATTCTGACACTCTCATTCTGTTTCTGGGTCACTCTGCTCATTCAGCACATTATCAATTTCCTGCTGATCGACTTTTTTTAATAATTCAGTTAATCCAGGTAATCCCTGAACAATTTCCACAATTTTCATCTTACACGCAAATCTGATACACACAGTGTTTATAACGAGAGCTGGTAACATCCGTTTTCGTAACTTACCCAACAACAACCCAGCTGCACTAAATAAGCGCTCTACTGCTGCTGATGACACTGGTATGGCCAAAACAATTTTTGCACTTGCTTTTAGCGGTGGAAACCAATGTTCATTTCTCAAATAATTTAATGATTGTGAAGTTGGTTGCCGTAATTTTTGAAACATGGTGACTTCATCCTCAAAGTTTCTTGGGTCATCAAATTTAAGTCCTTTGTTTGGTGGAGGATCAAAAAATAAGTAAAAATCACTTTTCGGCTTTTTTTTCTCTACAATTCCTGCTACTTCACATACAGCAGATGATTCAGAAGACCGATTTAAATCCTTGATGAATAAAATAACAGTTGGAACAACAGACTTAGAAAAAGCGATCCCATCATTGGCCCATTTATTGGTGTCAGATAGTCAAAATTAGATAATTTTTTTTTTAATGAAATGTTACATTGATGTATTGCACTATTACAACCAGCCAAAAAATCCACCCACGCCACCAAAACGTGCCCAAAAAACCGCATCCCACCATCATGTTAAATTTCCCGCAAATATTCCTAAAAAGTAGCCCAATTTAGCGTGAAATCTGCGGAACTGGCAACACTGCTTAGCAGTGCGTATTACGTATTTTTGCTACGTAGATCAATGCCCTGCAACCTTTTTCCAGTCACGTCTCACTTTTATAATTTTAATTGCTGGTGATGCACCAAAATGTAATCATATATAATAAAAGGCTATGTGTATTTATTTATTTAACCGATGTCCAACCACAAGACAAAGAATAGATACAAATATATAAAGAAAAAAAGAAGGATAAAAAGCTTTAAAAATTAAAAAGGTAAAAACATTAAAACAAATTAAGGATAGCTCTAATGTAGCTCAAGTTGCTATGAAATAGCTACTGTCCCATGGGAAATACAAATGTATGCTGTCCCATCCCATCCCACTGGCCCTTTCCCATGGGAATAACATTCCCATGGCCAAGCCTGCTAGCACTGCCTTTCTGAAGGTCCGGTTGTCGTGTGGTCCAAACCCCCTGGATTCCGTACATTTATTTTCCCCATTGACCTGGTTTTCTGGATATATCGAGCCTAAGAAAATGGATACGCGGAAATTTCCCGAGAAGTAAAGGCGGTGGGCGTGATCCTGTACACTCCATCCATCAAGTGCTGATTAGTCTCAAATATGGAACTAGCATCATATGCCCAATGCGCCTTACGCCGTGAAAAGCTATTTTTCACTTTCATCTTCGAATGTCTGGGTGGCTTCATTATAGCTTTCTATTTGTATACTGTTTAATGTGTCCTCAAATATCTCTGTCTTCTACACCCATGAGTGCCGGTCAATACCTGTTAATATTATTCTTATTCTATTTCGAGCGCCTCAACGGACCTCGAACAAATTATGCCGAGGGAGCCAGGCACACGCCATTCAGCGGTCAGTGGTCGTTGACAGTGTCAGTTTGTTCCAGGGGTCTGAAATCGCTGACCTGGTGTCAGAAAATGAGTGTGCTGGATTCACCAAGGCCGTTCGCCTTAGTTCAGTGTGCACATGTCTCTGGATGGACATTGAGTGGTAGAGAAACAGCCGAGGTCAAGCACTAGATCGTGGAGTGAGCCGACCAGTGCTACTGAACGGTTGTCAGGCCAAGCTTATTCAAGACAATACATTGTCTTTATATGCATCTACTGTGTCTCTCCACCTTACTCTTTTCTTATTTCTTCCTCTTGTTCTCTTCTACGTGTTCTATTTTTCTTCTTCTTCTTGCTCCTCCTCCCCCTCCTCCCCCTCCTCCTCCTAACTCTTTTTAAATCATCTTTCTCCACCTACACCTCCTCTTTCATGTCCACCACTTCCTGTTACTGCCGCTCCTCTTCCTCCTCTGTCTGTTCTTGTTTCTGCGTCTTCAAGCACATTCCCAGGTTCTAGAACATTGCCAGGTTCAAGAACATTCCCAGGTTCTAGAACATTGCCAGGTTCAAGCACATTGCCAGGTTCAAGCATATTGCCAGGTTCAAGTACATTGCCAGGTTCAAGCACATTGCCAGGTTCAAGCACATTGCCAGGTTCAAGCACATTGCCAGGTGTAGGCGACTATGCTTGTTCAGATCCATGGTTCTGTTATGTTACTCTTCTTCTGCTGGTTATCTCCCAGTGGAGCATAGCCCCGCAACTATCTCCTACAGCTGTCTCTACAGCTCTTCTCTCTCTATATATATTGATTTACCCGCCACCCCCACTGTAGCTTGTTTGTACGGTGGGGTCCACATGAAGGATTCTCTTGTGATATTATTATCAGGAGGTCGAATGGATAAGAGTTCTCACTCTTAAACATCCAGTTTGCTGATGCCGAGGTCGCGGGTTCAATTCCTACACCGGTCATTTGGTGTAAGATTGTGACTTCTCATTCTTGATTTGGGGACGTAAATTACAAGTACCTCAGAAGTGGAGTTGGTTCCCTGATAGCGAGGGGCACTGGTAACAGGGAAAGCTAATCCACACGTAAAAATCAGTCCAGTGCACTAGAAGTAGTAGCAGGTGTTTGAATGGACTACGCTTGAGTTCAAAGCGAGCGAAACAAATGCAATTTCATGAAAAGAAAACAAAGAAATATACAGTAAAAAGACAACTGCAGTGAGTCAACTGCCAACCTTGAACACTAACCTGAAATATAGACTGAGGGGTTACTACATCTTCCAATGTTATTTGTTATTACGTAGCAACAATAACACAGTAGATCCCAAGACCAGCCGTGATGTTCTCCAGGGTGAGATGCTTGTAGTAAAGTTCGGACAAACAAACATCAGGGGAGGAAATATAACACCCCGGAAAAAAACAAAAACATTTAAGCAGGAAAACAAATAGGAATTCCTGGAATATCCGACAAGGATAGGCGATTAGAAAGGAAACTGGGCAACAGATCACGCTGACGTCAGCAAACCAACTTATTATATACCACATGGTTACCTACCGACCAGTGACTTAAAAAATGTTGACAGTTGTCTTCACCACAGTATGGCGGGCCATCGCTCTGGCAATGTTTCAAAGCTGGAATATCCCACTCCTCATAAAACTTATGCCGGTTAGTTAGTTAGATAGTCAGTCGCGGTTCCAACTTCACGGCAACGGGTCGTCCCCATTATGCTTCTTTTCTGTGCCAGTGAATATCACACAAAATGCTCCTCATTGCCCTATGTGAACAAGGGAACAGACAGGAGTCTCGACAAGCGAACAGCACGCACAGGTACATTGTGCATAATGCCGCCATTAGAATGCCAACACAAAAGTCCTCCACGAAAAATACAGTTCATCGTACGGAATTGGCAGTCACCAGAAAGACTTCATTGACCCGGGTTTTATCCCACAATGTTCGGTCTCTTTCCGCAGGGCGACCCGCCGAAAGTGACGCACAAAGCACGAACTCCATAGCTCCAGCGACGACTCCCAGGAGTCTCCTGAAAATGCACTCGTGAACCGAATATGCAAACCTGTCAATTCAGCGACAGCAGGCTTCCGAATATGCAGTTAACTGTGCAAACAACAGCGGACAGATGTAAAAGCACTCCACACGAAATTTACAGCTCACAGTGTCGAGCCACGCACTCACTCAGTAGCAAGGCGACGGAACCATGTACTACCAGTCCAACATGAGGAAAATGCGAATGCAATCCGTAGCCACAAGCGTAAACACGCCAGAGGACTCAACGGTTCAATGTCTAACCGCCATGTCGGGGACTGGAAGTCTAGTGAATCTTATGCCGGTACTAAGGTCTAGGGGCAGTGATTGAGTTTCGACATGCCGAGTCGAGGGTTCGAAATCATACCACTTTGCGCTGATTTCGACGGTATGAGGCTTCGGTGGTTCAGAAAGCAATGGCAGACTACTGAACGTAAACACTCGCCATGCATCTCACAAACAGCGGGAAAAGCTGGGATTGATTGTGACGTCCTGTAAAGGACAAGCAACTAACATTGTAAACACAATGAGAATAGTATGTGTAGATCGGGGCATGCATCACTGAATCCAGTTGCGGACGGCTGGGTGTCAGCTTGCCAGGTGGCAAGTGGGCCATGTATTCCATACTGAAGGGATCTCCTTAAGATCCAGATAGTAAGTTAAACATGGTAATGAGCCTTTAGCCCTGACAACCAATATTATTTTAGACTCAAATCGTCACTGCTGAGACTTTGCTATTGAGTTTCTACTCGAAGACGACAATCCTAGATTTTGCTACTGAGTTTCTACTCGAAGACGACAATCTCCTAATGATTCTAAGTGGCTAGCTGTGGAAAGACAGGGTGTTATTTACAGCACTTGTGTTAGCATCGATCGGATGTTAACTTGCCCACGACAACTCAACTTCGACGTGATTGATGCCTGAAGGATCATCTTAGTCATGGGAGAATTTAGAAAAGAAGAAGCAGCCCCTCAGAAAGACAACTGTACAACTAGACAATAAGTTCCGGGGAGTCAAAGAAATCATGCGAACAGGAAATACTGCCAGATAAGTTCTTGTTTCCTTCTGGTCAGAGGTTATGACATTAATTAGTTCAGCTTTAGGTTGCTGTTTGCCAGTCCGGAAATTGTGTGTATGTTCGTGGGAACCAGTTGAAGTCAACTCTGAGAAGCAATGTCAGAGAAACAATAAATAGGTGCCACTCCTGGACCGGATCCTGTCGTACACGGCCAGGACAATCTACACGTGTTGGTTACTTTGATCGTGTGAAAGAGGACATGAGAAGCTCTGGTGGGATTCATTCATGACTTCATCCGTCAGCTGACACCAAGGCCACGGGGTCAGTGCGTGGGTGTGAGAGAACACGGTCAAAATACGAAGGTGAACCGGCATACTTCCTGTCTTATAACAGACTTGGGGATTCTCACACGGTGACATTGCCGGCCAAGACTTGTGTGAAATATGAAAGTTGTCTACCAAAGCAGTATTTACTCTCTACTCCCCCACCACACACATATATATACACACACAGAGTGTGAGCGAGAGAGGGGGGGGGGAATAGATAGATAGATAGATAGATAGATAGAGAGAGAGAGAGAGAGAGAGAGAGAGAGAGAGAGAGAGAGAGAGAGAGAGAGAGAGAGAGAGAGAGAGAGAGAGAGAGAGAGAGAGACTGATTCCACAGTCAGCAGCGGAGGACAACAAAAGTATCCATTGTTTGTAAGAAAGCCATTGTGAGCATGTCACTATTCAAGCCTGGCAGTCGGATGTTGATTGGCCAGATCCGTCACATCTGCCTGGGAGTTTGGTCAACTGTTTTCATGAATACATCAACAACCGTACACATTTAACCTGGTGGAATTGTATACAAATGCAAAGTATCGCTTAACAAACACATCTCTTTGGGATATCAGCTGCCAGTATACTGGGTTACTGTTTTATTATACGAGTGACCGACTCCCTTCCACCGCCTCGCAGCCAAATACCAAGGAATAGGCGTGTACCTATTAGACTTCTTAGTAACACGAATATGAGGACTTCAGATTTCACAGTTAGCAAGGCCAAGTATTACTTGTAGTCCTTGCTATCATAGTTGGCCTGCATCCTTCTCTAGAAGTACATTCTGTATTCGTGTTTATTTTATTAGCCTCTTCTATCCAAGTTCTATCCAAGATATCAATTGAAACGAGAAAAAGAGTGTTGAAGTGCTACATAGAACCTATACTTTTGTATGGATGTGAAGCGTGGACAATAAGCAGTCAAGCAGAAAAACAGCTGATGGCTGTGGAAATGTGGTTTCTGAGGAAAATGCAAAGAATATCATGGACAGATAGAAAAAGCAATGAACAAGTCTCTCATGAAACACATGAAGATCGTAAACTGATTAGAGTCATTAGACGTAGACAGTCAAAAAATTTTGGGCATGTTATGAGAAGAAATGAATTGGAGAACTTGGTGACGTCTGGAAAAAACGAAGGGAAGAGACCAAGGGGAAGACCGAGAAGTATATACCTGGATGGCTTGGCCTCGTGGCATGGTCGAGACAGGAACACGGAGCTGATCCACGACTCTGGTGATCGAGTGATATGGCAGTACATGACCGCCCACGCTTATCGGCATGGCACATGATAGATAGATCCAAGTTACTAATACTATAGCTTCACTGTTATCGCTACTTCATTGTTAGGCTCACTATGATTGAGTGTCAGAAAGAGAATACTAGTATGTTATATACAATCTGTTCTGCTGTATAACAATCAATCATGGATCGTTAATGAACAAATTAGGAAGAACTTGAGTACACAGGTATGTGGTTTGTGGAAAATGTTGTGAAAACCTCGGACTAGTGACAATAGCATATCGTATACAAATAAGGAGATCAGCATGGCCGAGTGGATAAGAACGCTAGTTCTTAAACATTTGGTGTGTTTAGGCCGAGGTAGCGGGTTCAACCCCTACACCGGTTAGCTGGACTAAAATGTTAACTTCTCGTCCTTGACTTGGGAACGTAAATTAGAAGTACATCTGAAGTCAGAGTGGGTTCGCCTGATGGTAAGGAACGTTTGTAATAGGGAAAGCTAATCCGCGGGTAACATTCAGCCCAGTACTACTAGAATAGATGTGGTTCCTGAGACGAATGTTGTGAATTCCTTGAACTGCCAGAGTAACTAACGAGGACTGCCTGAAACAGGCTAACGAAACTAGAACATTATATACAACAATAAGACAGAGACAAACATCTTTCCTCGGTCATGTGATGAGAAGAGAGGCGTTAGAGAACATCGTGACAACTGGAAAGATCGAGGGGAAGAGAGACAGGCAGACCAAGATAAATGATGCTGGATGGATTGAGACGGTGCATGGAGGAATATCATCAGCAGAGTTGATCCAGAACACCAAAGACTGAGATCTGTGGAAAGCCATAACGCCTACGCCAGCCGGCACGGCACTTGATGATGATGTTGATGATGGCTACTAGAAGTAGTGTGTATGGACTAGGCTTGAGGTCATAACGAGCGAGCACAATAAATAAATAAACAAACAAATAAATAAACAAATAAATAAACAAATAAATAAATAAATAAACAAATAAATAAATAAATAAATAAATAAACAAATAAATAAACAAATAAATAAACAAATAAATAAATAAATAAATAAATAAATAAATAAATAAATAAATAAACAAATAAATAAATAAATTATGTATACATGCAATTAGAAGAATGTAACAAACAACGCTCTTTGGTGATATAACGAGAAGAGAAACGTTGGAAAACGGCGATGATTGTACAGATCTGGGCAGAAGAGACGGGGACAGACTGAGAGGATGAGGGCGGGCTGACTGAGGCCATGGCATGCTGGAATACCATCAGCAGAGATGATCTCGGACACCAGGGATCAAGATGATCACAGACACCAGGGATCAAGATAATCACGGACACCAGGGATCAAGATAATCACAGACACCAGGGATCAAGATGATCACGGACACCAGGGATCAAGATAATCACGGACACCAGGGATCAAGATAATCACGGACACCAGGGATCAAGATAATCACAGACACCAGGGATCAAGATAATCACGGACACCTGGGATCAAGATAATCACGGACACCAGGGATCAAGATGATCACAGACACCAGGGATCAAGATAATCACGGACACCAGGGATCAAGATAATCACGGACACCAGGGATCAAGATAATCACAGACACCAGGGATCAAGATAATCACGGACACCTGGGATCAAGATGATCACGGACACCAGGGATCAAGATCTGCTGAGATGTATGAACACCTATGCCAGTTGACAGGACACATGATGCTGATGAACCTTTGCGTTCGATATATGGTCTACTATTAATTATAATCCTTAATTGGCTTTCAGGCTCCGGTATAAGTAGGTCAAGTAAGTAGAGGCACATTGAGAGTATGACGCTGGACCCACAGTTCTATAGCCCAGTCGGGACTAGGTGGCGAGAGGGGGGGAGGGGGGGTTGCACATTGGGAGTATTACGCTGGACCCACATTTCCCCGGGAAGGTTAACCCGGTCAACAAATGCCCGCAGAAGTCGGATGAGTCGGCCTAACGGCGCAAGAACGCAGCTCTGCTGTAAACAGGCACAACGCAATCACATCCGAAAAAAAACTCCGGATGAACTAAGAAGAAGAAGAAGAAGAAGAAGAAGAAGAAGAAGAAGAAGAAGAAGAAGAAGGACCCACAGTTCTATAGCCCAGTCGGCACTTGGCGGGGAGAGGGATTGGGGGGGGGGGGGGCAAGGATGACGCCGGTCGCCTTTCCTTGCCAAGACATTTCACGGTACCTATTTTAGACTGGGTCTACTACAGGGTGTATTTTTAATGACTGTGCAGTGTTTGAAAATATTGCCAGCCCAAGTTTTGTATTTACCCTCTGTAAAGTACATGCAACATAATATGTAAATGCAACACTTGGACCGGCAATATTTTCAAACACTGCACAGTCATTTAAAAATACGCCCTGTAGAAAGCCCAAGTCATTTTTCAAAATCCGCCCTGATGCGGATTCGAACCCACGACCAGTGGACTGGCAGACGAACGTCTAGCCATAATCCATTTGCTTATTTTTTTTAATAGGAGTAAAGCAACTATTGATCATTACCACCAGCAGTTCCACTCGGACAATTGGTTGGAGTGCTGACAATGAAAGATTGGATGTATCTTTAATGACTGTGCGGTGTTTGAAAATATTGCCGGTCCAAGTTTTGTATTTACCTATTATGTTTCATGAACTTTACAGTGGGTGAACACAAAACTTGCACCGGCAATATTTTCAAACATTGCACAGTCATTAAAAACACACCATGTAGAACCTGTAGAGGAAATATCAGCAACCTAGACATAATCCCGGATAGCCTAGATCTGTTGCGATGAATGGTTGCCTGTTTGCAGTATCAGTTGTCCACACCTAGCTGGTTTCTGGGTTTGGAAAGGGGACTGTGTGATCTGCAAGTCAGTCCCCGTGGAGATGGTACATGGAACCGCATGTGGAGAAACGTCTCTTCCACACCAACCTTTCCCAGATAGATCCAGCCGTGTTCAAGGCCTAGAAGACCTGTATGTCAATGCATTGGGTATAAGAGTTCAAACTCACTCCTTCCCAGGGGATTTACAACCAACCAGCCAGACAGTCAACCGACCTTCCAACCAGTAAACCAACCAATCAACCAACCATAACCAATAACATTTGGGTTTCGTTTGGTGGGTGGCATTTATTTGCTGTCTTTAATTTTCTAGGCAAGTTTGCGTTTCTTTCGTTGTGCCATTGCTTACTGAATTGCCGTCTCTCATACCATTGTGAACAATCAAGGCACATCAATCTGCTGGCAGTATGGCTATTACTTACTATTGTCATTGTTGTTCAAAAAGCGTCTACAGACGTGCCTGTTATATCTGTGGATGTTCATCTAACAGGGACGCCGTGGTATCATGGTGGAAGGACACTCGCCTGCCGGCCCGGTGGACTTGGGTTCGATCCAAATAGTGGCTTATTCGAATGTTTAAAATTGTCCTGGGCTCCCAGGTGGCCCTGGGTCGACCCAGCCTAAAATAGATCATCATCATCATCATTATCATCATCATCATCATTATCATCATCATCATCATCATCATCATCATCATCATCATCATCAATCATGACCCATTTTAACTATTTTATGCAGGGTCTATCTGTGATCCCACCACATATTTGCATGTGGTTCTAGTGATATGCTGGTCTCCGTGAAGGTTTTTTTCCCTCTTCTTAGTAAACGCGATATGCAAACTCGTCAATTGTCTTTTTTTCTTTTTCTTTTTTCTCCTTCTTGATTGATCTATTCTATATGTTTTTCCTCTTGATCTATTCTATATGTAAACATTATTCCATGCTCTCGTTTGTGGCAACAAAGACCATTTCACAAACAATGAAGCAGAATATCAGGACGTTTGAGCCTAATGCTACAGAAAAATTCTTAGAATGTCGCGGATCACGAAGAATAAACACTTTGATGCCAGCGAGAACAGATACTAGACAAGGTAGAATGTGAACGCCAACAAGTAACGTGGAAGACACAGTTCTATACCTAAGAGAACCACTTCGTTGACTTACTTATCACAAAGAATGTTGACCTTAAGTTCAAGACCAGTGCTACATCCATAGAGCTTATCGTGTATTTCTCTTTCATTACGTGGAATTTCTTTTTCTCAGTCAAGGACGAAGGAACTGTTATTGCAAACGCCTTAACGCCAAACATAATGATCAGGAGGTTATGATTTCTGCATATAATCTCCAATTTGACTCGGGTTACGCTGTCGTACCAATGAGAAGACAGCAGATGATGCGCAAGAGAAGAATGGGTGCGTAATAACACCAGTATATCCAATACTTGCAACGCTAACACTGAAGTTAGGAACTTACTGAGACAGCATGGGAGATAAGCTATTCGGCGCAGGTAGTGAAATATCGATATATGTTCAGACACAGTAGCTGTTCTTTGTTTTCAGTGGTTAGAATCGCAATTTTATTTAGTCGATGTTAAGAGTTTTTACAATCTTTTGCACTTCAGACCACTGAAGGCTGTGTACATTTCACATCAATTATACCTTGTATAATTAAATACGGTTATACATTTCTGATTGTGTTGTTGCTATTTCGGTTTCTTAGTTACCTGTGCATGTGTTTATTAACTGTTACGCTAATTTGTTTACTTTATGTTTATTTAGTTTGAAAACTCGTATACAATTACAAATGCTTCACTCTACCAAAAATGTTGCCTTGTGATTGTTCATAAACTTATTGTTTGGAAATTAACGTGGTGGTTATTCCTCGTCTAAAACATATATACAAGAATAGGCGCACGTGATATACATATTCTTCGTAGCTTTTACATGTTATGAAATTTTGCCAAGGGAGCGGTTACTTATCTTATCTCTCATAAGACATCTCTTTTACCAGACATCTCTTACCAGACATCTCTTTTACGAGACATCTCTTACCAGGCATACGAACATTAAACCAGGATTACAGGGAATATATTGTATAATTTACATTTTGTCTGCCAGGATCACCCACCCTTTCCAAATAACATCTGGCTTGAAACAGGGTGATGCACTATCGCCGTTACTCTTCAATCTGGCTCTAGAGAAAGTTGTAAGGAAGATAAAGGAGGAATGTGATATTGGAGGAACATCCAAGCTGCTTGGTTATGCAGATGATATGGTAATTTCAAGAGACGGAATGGCTAAAAACTCTGGCCACATACAAATAGATAATATGACCATTAAAAGAACGGAAACATACAAATACCTGGGTACAATCTTCAACTGCTCCAACATCATAAGGGAAGAAATACAAACTAGAATCAACTCTGGAAATAAGATATACTATGCACTACAACATCTACTAAAATCAAAGGCGCTATCTCGTAATACCAAAATCACAATATACAAAACACTGATCAGACCAGTTGTGCTGTATGGCTTTGAAACCTGGAGTACAACGAAAGGAGACGAAGCCTTGTTACAAACCTTTGAGAACAAAATTTTAAGACGCATCTTTGGACCCATTAGGGATACACAAAGTGGAGAGTGGAAAAGAAGAAGTAACAAAGACATTTATGATCTGTTTAAGTCCCCGCTAATCACTGGTATCATGAAGGCTAATAGACTACAATGGCTGGGCATATAGAAAGAATGGAAAATAATAGGGAAACAAAACTCGCTTACACTCAGGAAATAAATGACCGTAGACCCCGAGGTAGACCAAGAAGACTATGGAGAGATAATACATGTACAGACCTACAAGCACTTGGAATCAACGACTGGCAAAAGAAGGTCCACCAGAGAGACGAATGGAGACGGATTGTATTTGCAGCAAAGAACCTCAATGGCTCGGATAGCTGAAGAAGAAGAAGGATCACCCACGGTGGATTCAGATTGGAAGATTTCCGGTTAGACGTGAACTCCATGCCTCTAAGCCACGCCGTACCTCTCAGCCACTTATATTTCCAATCCAGACCGTACCTCTGAGCCAGGCCGCACCCTACACCCAGGTCGGTATCTCTAAGCCAGGCCGTGCTTCAAACCCAGGCCATATCTCTAAGTCAGGCCGTACCTTTGAGCCAGTCCGTACCTCTGAGCCAGGCCGAACCTTTAAGCCAGGCCAGACCTCTCGGTTAAATCGTATCTCTCAGTTACTCCCCACTACTACGCTACGACATGCTTACAATCGACGTAGTTCCTTTATGCCACTTTGTACCTTTATGTCACGCTGCACCTTAATGCCACGCTGTACCTTGTGTGTCACGCTGCACCTTAATGCCACCCTGAAACTTTATGTCACGCTGCACCTTAATGCCACGATGTACCTTTATGTCATGCTGTAGTTTTATGTCACACTGAATCTTTATGTCACGCTGCACCTTTATGCCACGCTGTACCTTTATATTTATGTCACCCTGAACCATTATGTCACCCTGAACCATTATGCCACGCTGTATCTTTATGTCACACTGAACCTTTATGTCACACTGCACCTTTATGCCACGCTGTACCTTTATGGCACGCTGAACCATTATGCCACGCTTAACCTTTATGCCACACTGAACCTTTATGTCACGCTGAGCCTTTATGCTACGCTGTATCTTTATGTCACCCTGAACCCGTAGTTCCTTTATGCCACGTTGTACCTTTATGTCACGCTGCGCCTTAATGCCACGCTGTACGTTGTGTGTCACGCTGCACCTTAATGTCACCCTGAAACTTTATGTCACGCTGCACCTTAATGCCACGTTGTACCTTTATGTCATGCTGTAGCTTTATGTCACCCTGAACCATTATGCCACGCTGTATCTTTATGTCACGCTGAACCTTTATGACACGCTGTATCTTTATGTCACCTTGAACCTTTATGTCACGCTGTAGTTTTATGTCACACTGAAACTTTATGTCACACTGCACCTTTATGCCACGCTGTATCTTTATGTCACGCTGAACCTTTATGTCACGCTTAACCTTTATGCCACGCTGTATCTTTATGTCACCCTGAACCTTTATGTCACGATGTACCTTTATGCCACACTGAACCTCTATGTCACGCTGAACCTTTATGTCACGCTATACCTTTATGTAACGCTGAAACTTTATGTCACGCTGCACCTTAATGCCACGCTGTACATTTATGTCACGATGAACCTTTATATCACGCTGTACCTTTATGCCACGTTGTATCTTTATGCCCCCCTGGACCTTTATGCCACGCTGTACCTGTATGCCACACTGAACCTATATGTCACGCTGAACCTTTATGCCACGCTGTACCTGTATGCCACACTGAACCTTTATGTCACGCTGAACCTTTATGCCACGCTGAACCTTTATGCCACACTGAACCTTTATGTCACGCTGTACCCCTAGCTACACAGTATTCTAAGCCGCGCCACAGCTCTAAGTCATGTCATATCTCTAAGCTACAACTTATCTCTGTGTCACGCCGTACCTTTAAGCCATGTGGTACCTGTAATCCAGGTCATACT
>OY992885.1:59109528-59122028 GCA_963921405.1 Cepaea hortensis | reverse complement strand
TGTAAATTATCTATCAATCTTGCTATCGTGTGTAAATTATCTATCACATCTCGCTGTCGTGTGTACATTATCTATCGCAACTTGCTGTCATATGTAAATTATCTATCACATCTTGCGGTTATGTGTAAATTATCTATCACATCTTGCGGTTATGTGTAAATTATCTATCAATCTTGCTGTCATGTGTACATTATCTATCAGTCTTGCTGTCGTGTGTAAATTATCTATCAATGTTGCTGTCGTGTGTAAATTATCTATCACATCTTGCTGTCATGTGTACATTATCTATCACATCTTGCTGTCATATGTAAATTATCTATCACATCTTGCGGTCATGTGTAAATTATCTATGACATCTTGCTGTCATGTGTAAATTATCTATCACATCTTGCTGTCATGTGTACATTATCTATCACATCTTGCGGTTATGTGTAAATTATCTATCAATCTTGCTGTCATGTGTACATTATCTATCAGTCTTGCTGTCGTGTGTAAATTATCTATCAATGTTGCTGCCATGTGTAAATTATCTATCACATCTTGCTGTCATGTGTACATTATCTATCACATCTTGCTGTCATATGTAAATTATCTATCACATCTTGCGGTCATGTGTAAATTATCTATGACATCTTGCGGTCATGTGTAAATTATCTATCACATCTTGCTGTCATGTGTACATTATCTATCACATCTTGCTGTCATGCGTACATTATCTATCACATCTTGCTGTCATGTGTACATTATCTATCACATCTTGCTGTCATGTGTAAATTATCTACCACATCTTGCTGTCATGTGTAAATTATCTATCACATCTTGTTGTCATGTGTAAATTATCTATCACATCTTGCTGTCATGTGTACATTATCTATCACATCTTGCTGTCATGCGTACATTATCCATGACATCTTGCTGTCATGTGTAAATTATCTATGACATCTTGCTGTCATATGTACATTATCTATCACATCTTGCTGTCATGTGTAAATTATCTATCACATCTTACTGTCATGTGTACAGTATCTATCACATATTGCTGTCATATGTAAATTATCTATCACATCTTGCTGTCATGTGTAAATTATCTATCACATCTTACTGTCATGTGTACATTATCTATCACATCTTGCGGTCATGTGTAAATTATCTATGACATCTTGCTGTCATATGTAAATTATCTATCAATCTTGTATCCATCTACGTTGTGATTCTTTCACCTCTTCGCCTCCCAGGTACACTTCCATCCGTAATTGTCATTTCTAGATTGCAATGTCAAGTTAGTTAGTAGCTTTTCTTTTACAGGACGTCGCAGTCAACCCCTGATTTTTTTTTTGCTGTTCGTGATCTCTTGGCAAGTTTACGTTCAGTAATTTGCCATTGCTTTCTAAACAAAGCCGAACTTATACCATTTTATAAAATCCAACGCAAGGCGGTTTGTTGCCGAATCGCCATCAACTGTGTTTCGAACGCGGTATACGGTATTACGTACTGCGTCCGTAAAGCCTGCGACACAAAGCCAGACAGCCATGTCGATGCACGTTTTCACAATATTTCATTGTCATCATTTGTGTTTGCCATAAAAACCAGTCTTCTTAAATATTGAGCTCTTCTTGGACAGATTGGTTTGTTCTCTTTCCCGTTATTGAATTGTTAATGTTCTTCTTCTGCAACATTTATATTTTCAGGCGCTTGTGTGCTTTTCAGCTGCTTTGTTAAATGTCCATGTTACGCACCCATATGTTGCCACAGGACAAATGCATGCTTTTGGTGTTCTGACTTTTGTTGTGTTATCTGTTCCAATCTATACAGGCTTTAACTGCTTTCGTTTTTTACAGAGCAATATTTGTTCTTCTTGTAATTTCTGCCATCATTTTCCTATCGCCATACGTATTTATATCCTCCGTTAATAATTAAAGACCTCCTGTTATTTTGACTTGTTGTTATTTCGTGTACTAATAACTTCCCATTTATAATTAAATATCTTCTGTTATTTTGACTATTAGTCAGTTCATGCACCGATATCTTCCCAGTGAAATATCGCGTAGTCTCTGCATTTCTATACGTAATATGGAAGCTAAATTTAATAGCACATACTAAAACAAGTCTAGACGTACACATAAAACGTGATTTGCGAGTCTACTTACTTTATAAAATGAATTTTAGAAGCGTGAGACGTACAGAACCGTACAGTATGAAGGGGAAAACAATATCAAGTAATCGGTTCTTGTATTAACGCGATCTTGAAATAATCTTAATCCCCCCCCCCCCCCCGACACCCCGACAACCCTAAAATTCCCCCCTGGGGGGGGGGGGGAATTCCCCACCAGTTGAGAACCACTGAACTAGAAGAATGCTTATCTTGTTTTTCTTCCTTGTGTTTTTTTCCCGTTCGCTCGCTTTGAACACAAGCGTAGTCATTATCCATGCTACTACTTCTAGTGCACTGGTCTGATTTTTGCGTGTGGATTGGCTTTCCTTATTACCAGTCTCCCTTGCCATCAGACGAACCCACTCCGACTTCAGAGATGCATGTAATTTTCATCCCAAAGTCAAGGACGAGAAGTCAACATTTAAGATCAATTGTCTGTTGTAGGCGTTGAATCTGCTCCCTCGGCATCAGCACACTGGATGTTTATGAACGAGTACTCTTATCCATATGGCCAGCTGACCTCTGCATAAGTTCTTAAAACATGAACACGGAATGTCTGCCGCCGGTTGTAACCGCAGACACGAGACTGGAGCACATATTCGTTATAAGTGGATAGACAACACATAAGCGGTCCAATGTTATTTGTCTAATAATTACTTCTCATATGCTGGTTAGTTGGTTGGTTGGAAAGTCGCCTGGAAGACTGGATATGCGATCCGATGTGCTTGTCTAATAATTACTTCTCATATGCTGGTTAGTTGGATGGTTGGAGAGTCGCCTGGAAGACTGAAGTTTACCTCTGAAATCCCAAGCTTGGCGTTCAAGACGTCTGGGCCCCAATGAGTATTTGCGTCTCTCGGGATGAAATCTTTTTAATATTTATGAACTAGAGCTACCGTTTGTAGATATTTCAGTCAGTGGGCATGCAATAAATGGGCATGCACGGAAGCATGTTTTCATTCGGGAAGACAAGCTATAAGAAACAGACAATGTTTGAAAATTGTTGGACTCTTATTTTGTTTTCATAGAATGTTATGTATTTTTTCTTTGAACATATTTCATTTGTATCTTTTTCAAATATATATTTTTCAAATATCTGGATGGCTTGGCCACATGGCATGGACGAGACAGGAACACTGAGCTGATCCACGACACTGGTGATCGAGTGAAATGGCGAGACATGACCGCCCACGCTTTCCGGCATGGCACATGATATATATATATATATATATATATATATATATATATATATATATATATATATATATATATATATATATATATATATATATATATATATATATATATATATATATATATATATATAATATTCAAGATGACTGGGGAATAATAAATTTGCATTCACGATGAGAACGGAAGAAATATATAATATTCAACATGCTGGAGAATAGAAGCATAATTTTCAAGATGACTGGGGAAAAATATATAATATTCAAGATGACTGGGGGAAATGTATAGTATTAAAGATGGCTGGGAAAGAATAACATTGCATTCACGATGAGTGGGGAAGAATAACATTGCATTCTAATTGATTGGGGGAAATAACATTGCATTCAGGGTAACTGGGGAAGAAATACAAAATCTCCAAGATGGCTGGGAAAGAAACATAACATTAAAGATGACAGGGGAAGAACAATGTAATATTCATGATAAATAAGGGAGGCTGTCATAATATTTAAGATGGTTAAAGATGTGAAGCGTAATATTCAAGATGTCTTGGAAAGCATATTATAATATTCAATATGACTGGGGAAGAAATGTATAATCTGCACGATGAATGGGGAAGAAATACCTAACATGCACTAGAAAAAGGAGAAAAAGTAACTAATATTCAAAATGAATGGGGAATAAATACATACTATTCAAAATGACTTAGGGAGAAAATATATAATATTGAAAAAGATGTATTTTCCTCTCGGTCTTCCTCTTGGTCTGTTCCCTTCGATCTTGCCAGTTGTCACTAAGTTCTCCAATCCATTTCTTCTCATAACATGTCCAAAAAATTTTGACTGTCTACGTCTAATTTCTCTAATCAGTTTACGTTGTTCATTTGTTATTATATATATAATCCCCAGTCATCTTGAATATTGCGCCTTTCTTCGTCAGTTATCATAATTATTATGTTTTTATCCCCCAATCATCTTAGAAATTATGTTTTTATCCTCCAGTCATCTTAGAAATTAAGGTTTTTATCCTCCAACCATCTCAAATATTATGCTTTTCTCCTCCAGGCATCTTAGAAATTATGCTTTTATCCTCCACTCAGCTTAAATGTTACGTTTTTATCCTTCAGTCATCTTGGATACAATTTTTTTCTCCTGCAGTAATCTTGAATATTGTGTATTGTCTCCCAGTCACCTAGGACATTATGTATTCCATGTTCAGCCATATTTTCAGCAATCTATATTCATTTCAACATACAGAGCCACGGTAGCACAGTGCCACGATGATTACCTACATATCCGGTGGTCATGTGTTCGAATTCGTGTCGAGGCAGGAATTAAAAAAAAAAAAAACAATAAATAAATAAATAAAAACATGAACTATGCTTCGTGTCAACCCAGCCTACCATCTACTGGGTAGACAACCCAATTTATCATGACTGTGCAGTGTTTGAAAATATTGCCGGTCCAGGTTTCGTAGTCACCCTCTGTAAAGGTCATGCAACATAATAGATAAATACTAAACTTGGACTGGCAATATTTTCTAACACTGCTCATTCATTCATTCAGTAGCATGTCCTTTGCAGAACCTCACTCCCATAACAACCTTCCGGAAAACCTCTCAATCATAACCAAGATGTTCCGCGTCCGATACACCCATCTGGAGATCATCCGCCACATCCTGCACCCATCTTCTCTTTGGCCTTCCTCTTCCTCTCTTCCCAGGCATATATATATTTTAAAAAAATGTTTGCATATACTTTACAGGACATTGCTGTCAACATCAGCATCTTTCAGCTGATTGTTGATTTCTTGGCAAGATTACGCTCAGTAGTTTGCCATTGATTTCTGAGCGGCCGGCTCACATACCCCGTAAGTTACCGACGCAATTCGAACCACTGCTGATTCTCACCGTCGTCACGTTACTTACGAGAGTATACGAGATTACGGAGAAAAGTCGCTAACCTATAGGCCAGGAGGCCAGGAAGCCCTCCGTTATTGTTCTTTCCAAACTTTCGTGACGTTTCAAGTGACCAAAATATTTCAATTTTCTTTGTTTTATCGTCTTTAATAGCCAACCCGCTTCAATATTTAGCTCTTGAAGTACGGATGCATTTGTTCTTTTCTTTACCCAAGATATTCTTAGAACTCGTCTATAACATTAATATTTAAAGGCATTTATGAGCTGTTCAGCTTGTGTAGTAAGTGTCCAGGTCTCACAGGCGTATGTTGCAATGGGAAAGATGCATGCTCTTAAAAATCCAATTTTTGTAGTTCTGTCTGTCCCAATCCATAATTTATTCAGTTGTTTTAGTCTTTGAAGAGCAATTGATAGTCGTCGTTTAATTTCTTTCATTGTGTCACCGTTGTTGGTAATCAATTACCCAAGATATTCAAAATTTTCCACCACCTCCAATTTTTCCTCATTAACATATATTTCTTTCTCCATAGTAGTTTTATCTGTATGCATAATCTTTGTTTTTGCTATGTTAAGATATAAGTTGTGATTTTCACTATTCAATTGCGAATAGCAATACTGTATCATCAGCATATCGAATCTCTGGTATGTCATGACCACCGATATTTAGGGCATCATATAGCTCCCTGTTTATATCTCCTCTTACATTTCTCATTATATTTTCGGCGTACAGGTTAATCAAATAGGTGGATAGCATACATCCCTGTAGGACTCCTTGCTTGATGTCAAACCAGTCGGATTTCTGGCCATCTATTCTAACCGCTGCTTGTTGGTCTAGATAGAGCATTCTTATGAGACGTGTTACATGTGATGGAAAGCCCATATTCCTCATGATTTCCCAAAAGTTTCTGATGTTGTACACAGTCAAATGCCTTTGAATAATCCACAAAACATGAGAATAGGTTTACATAAATTCTCTGCACTTCTCTATTATTAAACCCATGTTGAGAATGTGATCTCTTGTTCCTCTTCCTTGTCTTGATCCAGCTTGAACCACGTTAATTTCTTCTTCCATTTTCTTACGAAGTCTTCCCATTATGATTTTTAGTAGAATTTTACTTGCATGACTGATCAGAGCAACAGTTCTATAGTTGGTGCATAATTTCAGGTTGCCCTTTTTTGGTATTGGAATGAAGATAGTTCTCTTCAAATCTTTTGGCCTTATACCATATTTCCATATCTGTTTACATAATGCGTAATAGATTTGTATGCTTTCTTTCCCTCTCGCTTTAATTAGTTCAGCTGGTATCTCATCACATCTAGGTGATTTACCATTCTTCAGGTTCTTTATTGCCCATGCAATTTTATCTAATGAGGGTTCAGGTTCTGTCTCTGCTGTCATAGGCTCATGTATCTCATTCATATCCTCACTGTCACTCATATCATACATTCCACTGCAGTACTCCTGCCATCTTTCTAGAATTTGTCTAGATTCTGATAAGGTATTCCCCATCTTGTCACAGATAACATTCAATTTGTCAATAACTTCTTGTCAATAACTTCATTTCATTGAACATTTCGTAATCTCTTCCAGTCTTATGATATTGCTCTATTCTGGTACAGCAATCTTATATATATTGGTTTTTGTCCTTTCGTGTATTCTTTCTTATTTCTCGAGTTAAAGATTTATACTTCAACTGCACAGTCATTAAAAATACACCTGTATTACGGGAAGTAAAGGTGGGCACATAGTGTTCACATCACCCATCGAGTACCGATTGGTCTAAACATATTAGGGGCCAGCACCTACAGGCGTGGAAGCCGCTACAGCACAGTGGCTAGCTCGCTGGCCTGCCGGCCCTATGGCCACGGGTTCGCATCTGCACCGAGGCGGATTGTGTGTCACATTATGAATCTATCATTAGGGCGGATTCCACTTGTTAAAATTGATCTGGGTTCCCCGGTAGACCCCACTAAACTGTCTTCGAGTCGGATTCAACTTTTTAAAATTGATCTGGCTTCCCCCGTATAGCGGCCTAAAATGGGTGCCAGAACATGTCTCCGGAAGTAAAGGCGAACGGCTTGATACTGAACACATCACACACCGAGTGACAACTGGTTAATAAAAATATGGCTCTATCATATTTAAGGTGTGTAAAGGGGTCATTTACATTTAATTTACTTACCATATGCTGAATATACCGTAGAGAGTGTAAAGGGGGTCTTATACCATTATTACATAATGCAGGGTGTATTTTAATGACTGTAGGGTTTTGAAAATATTGCCGTTCCAAGTTTGTATTTACCTTTTATGCTGCATGAACTCCACAGAGGGTGAATATAAAATTTTAACGGCAATATTTTCAAAAACCCCACAGTCATTACAAATACTAGTTAGTTAGTCGACAGATCATACTCATTGCACATCGAACCATTCAGTCCATAAGTGCTCGGATCCCCTCCATAGCAAATCCCGCAGCGTGTAGCGGCTCACGACACCAGTTCTGTGTTGGTTTATTACTCTTCTTTGGCTTCCTGCGTAGTGTTCTTGTTTGGCCACACCTCTTTTAACTTACTGTTCTCGCAGCCTGACCATGGTTGTAGATTCCCAGTCATCGCTTGGTTCTCATAAACGACTTACTTCTCGTAGAGCATTCAGAATGTCTGCCTGGTCCATGGCTCGTCCACTTTCCATAGTAGCCTTACCTGCAGGACTGTCATCCTGTTCATTCCCTTGTACACCCGCATGCCCTGGCACGAAGATGAAACTAATCTTTGCCAGCCAAGACAGCTCCAGAGACAGCAGCCACTCTCTTCGGACCCACCCCATCTCTATCCTCCTGAGCATACTCATTGAGTCACTGAGGACACATGCCCGATTGAATGTCTGTGTCTCGAGCCATGTTATTGCGTTACTGACTGTCATGACTTACATAGTTATGCTGCATGTTGTCAAAGCAAAAGTGCCAGACTCTTCCTTCACAATTTTCCCTCCGGCCTGAGCCGTAAAGACCCACGAACTTCTCACTCTTCAGACGACCGACCCATCCGTGTAAATGACAGCATCGTCCTCTAACGAATTCTCGAAGATCAGAGCCTGTACTTCCGCCTCCACAGCAGATGGATTTTCTTGTCTGCATTTCCTGTCTAGATGCATGCACACTGAAAAGCATGTACAGAACTCTGTTGGCACTTGTACTCACTCCTCGCCAGATTCTAAGTCCTCAAGTGCACAAACCTGCTGAAGAATGCCTTCGGCTTGACCCATCCATGACTTTCCTCTTTTTAACCTGCTGCGCTTTACCTTCTTAATCTCGCTGTGCAGTGGATGTTGTGTGTTTGCGTTGACTCTGAGATAGGCACGTGCTTGGCAAATTTGTATTCTGTCCCTCATGGTTGGAAAATTAAGAAGGTCGCCCTGCTTGCTGTATCTCTTGTACATCCAAGAATAATACGCATAGCTTCGTTTTGTATCCTTTCCATCCTTTCTATTTGCTTATGGCTGATAGTCAGGATCGCCATCGCTTATTCCAAAACAGAAAGGACGAGACTCTCGTAAAGAAAACATAGATGGCGCTGCTCACAGTTTGCTGCCCCCATCACCCGCATCGCAGCCAGACCCCATTACAAATACACCCTTTAATAAAGGCTTACTATGGATGCTCTGTGGCGAAGGTGTTACGAAGGCAATTCGTAATCCCGCATGCCGGGTTCGAAACACAGCTGCGGGCGATTTGGCGGTCAATTTGCGTTGGTTTTCATACAATGATGTGCCGGTCGTTGAGAAAGCAATGGCAAACTACTGAACGTAAACTTCCCCAGAAATCACAAACAGCCAAAGATGTCGGGGTTGACTGTGACGTCCTGTGAAAGATACGCAGCTAACTGTAACTAAAGGCGTGGCGAGGGTCCTGTCTTACTTTAGTTTAAACGTACAAACCAAATGCCACTTCAGCTTGATGACATTGATTCATCGTTACCCCTGTGGGGAAGATATGAACTAGCATTGTGTAGAAAGGTGCCAGCTCTGCTACTCGATTCATTTAGCGACGAGCACAGAGCATGCCCCCCAGCACTCACACAGTGACACAACCATTCCCCCCGAGTACACGTGCAAATGTACGCCTATTACAAACGTGTTTTTTGTTAACTTGTTACGTTTGCATGGCAGCAGCTGCTCGAAGTTTTCAGCTGCCTCCAAGTCCCCCACGCGGGGCGGGGTGGGGGGGGGGGACTATGATTTGTACTATGGCTGAGTTATTTAGGGAGGGGGTGAGATTTTGTTGAGGACTTGGTTTAAAATTTCGCTTGCCGAGGCAGTTGCCACGCGCTGTACAGGCTAGGATTTGTATTTTACCACCCATGGATATTGAACGAAGGTGGTGGTGTGTTTCCTCTATCAAAGGAGAAGTAAAGTACCCAATTCCCTTCGCTAGCCTAGAAACCTAAGTCCCATATCTAGAGCCTGCTGGGATATGTGAAGTGTTAGGGCTCTCCCGATGGCAGAGTTCTTTCCCCCCGGGGGTGCTGTTATTTGTGAGTCTTCTGGGCGACTGGGTGTTAATTGTTAACCTCTTGCATTGGCGTCCGTGTCGCCTGAGTCAAGAGCATGGCTGGCATATAGCAGTGTGAGTTTGGTGTGGACATGTTTCTCCCGGCCCTGTAACATGTCTGACATATAACAGTGTGAGGTTGGTGTGGACATGTTTCTCCCGACCCTGTAACCAAGAACATGTCTGACATATAACAGTGTGAGGATGGTATGGACATGTTTCTCCCGACCCTGTAACCAAGAACATGTCTGACATATAACAGTGTGAGGATGGTATGGACATGTTTCTCCCGACCCTGCAACATGTCTGACATATAACAGTTTTAGGTTCGTGTGGACATGTTTCTCCCGACCCTGCAACATGTCTGACATATAACAGTGTGAGGTTGGTGTGGACATGTTTCTCCCGACCCTGCAACATGTCTGACATATAACAGTGTGAGGTTGGTGTGGACATGTTTCTCCCGACCCTGTAACCAAGAACATGTCTGACATATAACAGTGTGAGGATGGTATGGACATGTTTCTCCCGACCCTGCAACATGTCTGACATATAACAGTTTTAGGTTCGTGTGGACATGTTTCTCCCGACCCTGTAACCAAGAACATGTCTGACATATATCAGTGTGAGGTTGGTGTGGATATGTTTCTCCCGACCCTGTAACCAAGAACATGTCTGACATATATCAGTGTGAGGTTGGTGTGGATATGTTTCTCCCGACCCTGTAACCAAGAACATGTCTGACATTTAACAGTATTAGGTTGGTGTGGACATGTTTCTCCCGACCCTGTAACATGTCTGACATATAACTGTGTGAGGTTGGTGTGGACATGTTTCTCCCGACCATGTAACCAAGAACATGTCTGACATATAACAGCGTTAGGTTGGTGTGGACATGTTTCTCCCGACCCTGTAACCAAGAACATGTCTGACATATATCAGTGTGAGGTTGGTGTGGATATGTTTCTCCCGACCCTGTAACCAAGAACATGTCTGACATTTAACAGTATTAGGTTGGTGTGGACATGTTTCTCCCGACCCTGTAACATGTCTGACATATAACTGTGTGAGGTTGGTGTGGACATGTTTCTCCCGACCATGTAACCAAGAACATGTCTGACATATAACAGCGTTAGGTTGGTGTGGACATGTTTCTCCCGACCCTGTAACCAAGAACATGTCTGACATATATCAGTGTGAGGTTGGTGTGGACATGTTTCTCCCGACCCTGTAACCAAGAACATGTCTGACATATAACAGTGTTAGGTTGGTGTGGACATGTTTCTCCCGACCCTGTAACCAAGAACATGTCTGACATATAACAGTGTTAGGTTTGTGTGGACATATTTCTCCCGACCCTGTAACCAAGAACATGTCTGACATATAACAGTGTGAGGTTGGTGTGAACATGAATCTCCCGACCCGGTAACCAAGTACCATCTCCACGATGGCTGTGTGGTAAAACCAGTCCTCCCGTCATGCCCAGATGCCTGCACACCGTGGAAGATCCGAACTGGAAGACCACCTTGGAGAGGCGTACTAGGGTGTATCCAGGTCATGATTTAGCGCACGGCTTACACACTCACCGAGATTAGGTCTGCGTTGGTAATGTCTGCTTCATACGTCTTGACTTAAGTAATTCATTCTCAACAGATTCCAGCAAAACGGAAAGGGTTTAAATGTCCCGGGGTTGGAAACCAATATCTTCAAGCTAGTTTTCTACAATTCTTGTCTAATGTGTTTGTATACTTCTTTATTTTCTTGATGCTGAAGTGAACGGTAGTCGCCTGGTATCCCTATACACCAACAAAGCGTGTGATTGTTAACAAAATCTCAGCAGGTATTATTTACATATCTAAAGATGACACTGATGTGTGCAGTCGTATTGTGTATTAAATATAGCTACGTTTCCATAGATTTCTTACTTTCTTCTTCAGTGTCTAAGATAATGAAATTGCTCATATAAAATAATAAAATAAATACAATTTCTCATACCAAATAATTCATTCATTCATTCATTCATTCATTCATTCATTCATTCATTCATTCATTCATTCATTCATTCATTCATTCATTCATTCATTCAGTAGCATGTCCTTTGCAGAACCTCGCTCCCATAGCAACCTTCCGGAAAACCTCTCGATCATGTGCAAGATGTCCCGCTTCTGATACACCCATCTGGAGATCATCCGCCATATCCTGCACCAATCTTCTCTTTGGCCTTCCTCTTCCTCTCTTCCCAGGCATATATCCCTTCATTATTGTTCTCTCCAAACTTTCGTGACGTTTCAAGTGACCAAAATAAATAAATAAATACAGGACATAATATCCTTCATAAGATTAAATAATGAGTGATATTCTCGAATGAGACCAACATTTCAGACTGTAATGCAGTTTTTCTTTGGTGGGGTCTGTCTTAACTCTGTGACGCACTTACTTTCTCTCTCTCTCTCTCTCTCTCTCTCTCTCTCTCTGTCTCTCTCTCTCTCTGTCTCTCTCTCTCTCTCTGTCTCTCTCTCTCTACCAGAGAGGGATGATGTTTTTTCTTTCTTTCTAGGACCATCACTCAGAGGCTGACCAGTCGCTCAGACAACTCGAGACTGAGGACCCTAACATGATCTGTTAAGCCATGATTCCCAGTAGGTTGTATGTTAACAGAATGAGTTTGTTTGAAATGTGAAATGACCGTGCGA
>OY992885.1:59057028-59104528 GCA_963921405.1 Cepaea hortensis | reverse complement strand
GGATTAACTCTGCTGTGATGATATTTGTGTTCTGGATTAATTCTGCTGTGATGATATTCCTCCATGCCACCTTATTAGTCCATCCTGGAAAATTTATCTTGGTCTGCCTCTATTCCCTTTGACCTTTCCTGTCGTCACGATGTTCTCCAATGCCCCCCTTCTCATCACATGACCAAAGAAAGCTGTTTGTTTCCTCTTATTGTGGAATATCCTGTTCTAGTTTCATGAGCCTCTTTCAGGCGGTCGCCGTTAGTTGTTCTGGCAGTCCAAGGAATGTCACCTATAGAGCAGGGGAATAGAATATATGTCCACAGAAGCCGCGGTGGTGCAGTGACAAGACGGTCGCCCAATCAGTGTCAGGACAGATGTTTAATTGACCTGGGCTGCCAGTTCGACCCCGCAGGAATTGGATATAAAGAAGTGGCTTGGGAAATAAAGGCGACCGGCGGGATACCGACCATAGCACCCACCGAGTGCAGATTGGTCTCTAACAGCATGGATCCTGCACCAAATGTCCACTGCTTGTGAAGGCAGGCATGTGAATGGGTGCCATTCTTCTTACTTTACTTTTACCACAGACATCAGATCTGTAACCTAACCCATCTAACAACATGGATCCTGCACCAAATGTCCACTGCTTGTGAAGGCAGGCATGTGAATGGGTGCCATACTTCTTACTTTATTTTTACCACAGACATCAGATCTGTAACCTAACCCATCTAACAACATGGATCCTGCACCAAATGTCCATTGCTTGTGAAGGCAGGCATGTGAATGGGTGCCATTCTTCTTACTTTATTTTTACCACAGACATCAGATCTGTAACCTAACCCAACTAACTCCCCCTCTTATATGGAATGAAATTACTGTGGTGCAACATCCTAAATAATCCCTTTTAGACTAATAAATAATTACCTATTGAAAAAGTTAACGGCCCAAGGGGCTCCCCACAGAGTGCTCAAATTCTCTATAGAGTGCCCCTTGAAATCAGGCACGACACATCGTGAAGCCCAGCCTTTGATTTGTGCAGCAGGAACTGGGAAAATGTCCCGCGACGGCAGATGTCGCCAAGACGCTACGGTTAATCGGGCTGTAACAAGCGCTGGAGGATCTGGTTAAGTGGCGTCTACTGGGCCCAGAACCCGTAGTTGAGGTGGGCGGCGGGAGGAAGGGTGGGGGGGGGGGGGTGTAAGAGAGATTTGTGAACCTGATAGGGTCACGGAAACTGGTGCAGATGTTTGGAACAGCTGACAGGCAACACGGGGAACTTCAGGGGGTGACCGTTTTCATGGTTTCCTGCGTGTAGTATTCGCACTCCAGGAGTAGGTGGCTGCAGTGGTTATGGTACCAGACCAGTCGCATACAACACGGGACAATAGGTTCTAGTTCTCAGCACAGGGGACGTGTTTAGTTAAGTCAGGAACCCTAACCTAAACTAGGGCAAAAAGCGGTTAATTCTCAAACCATTCCGTCCCAACAGACACCATAAAATGGTACAATATGCCGACATGATAGTATTGCTCGCAAACAGTAGGCCATATAGACCATGTCCTGGCAAACTCAGAATTAGTGAAGCTACCAACACACACGATAAATTAAAGTATGTTCTAAGAAGGGAGACAAACCCAGTGCTGAAGTCGGATGTATCAATCCACAGGTGCAAATATCGCACCTTCACTGTAAACAAACATAACAATGGATCTCCGTAAGTTTCTATCTCACGTTCTAACTTCCTCTTTCGAGATCAACTTGCAGGGTTGTCTCCCAGTTTCAATCCCATCTCCCTTGTCTCGTGTGTCCTCCACTTCACCTTGTTTGTAGTAACAATCCGAGTTGCGGAGTTGGGGGGTCAGTTAAGATTAGTCACAGCGCAGTTACTGTCCTATGTGTGTGTGTATGTGGAGTGTTAGGCTTTCATACTTTCAAGGCTACCACATATGAGAATCGGTGGCCAGTTCCCTTCCTAGTTCCTTATCCTTCCCAGAGAATTCCCAATAGGTTCTGAAAATCATAAGGTACGAAGTTTTAGACTCGGTCGACGACAGAGCCACATGGGTCGACCCCAGAGCCGTATGGGTCAACCACAGGGCCGCAATGATCAAAAACTAATCATCCTGCAGAACTTGGCTTGGGGCCGTAAATTACAAGTACCTCAGAAGTCACTTAATATCGGGGGACACTGGTAATAATAGGACAGCTAACACGCGCGCAAATTCAGCCCAGTGGACTTACTATTAGCGGCAAGTGTGTGGGTTATACTCGAATTCAAAGCAATGGCATGAAAAAAGACAGAACCAGGTATAGCACCATTGTCTAAACTGTGGCTAAAGAGCAGTGGTGTGAGAAGACATGCTTAGTCGCATCCCTTTCCACTTGACTGCTCCCCGACAGCGAGCATCATCCTTGACCTGGGGGTCCCTGGCGCGACGTATTTACTGTTGATAACGAGGTGTCGAACTGGGTCATATTTCACTTCGGGGGAAGCAAACTGCATTCAGCAGTGAGGTTTCTTGACAGAGCCATCTCAAGCATGCTGACGCTTCACACTGTTCACGGGCTGGTGGCATACTGTAGGCCGACATAGTCTATGCCTTGGAAAAGTTTCAAAATTAGAACATCTGCTCACAACTGAATGTGTATGATGTGTATGATGTGTATGTAATATTGTTGTAGTATATGTAGTAGCTGTGTGCAACAGAAGTTACCAAACTGCCTATTATTAAAATAAAAAAAATAAAAATTAACTACAATCATATGGTGCGTTTCTTGATACCGAAGTATAAGTTCAACTTTCTCCAACTCTTTCCTATGCCTTCTATGTGTGTCAATTAAAGCATGTGAATGTATTACTAATGCTGTTTTAAATTGTCACACGAGTTTTCCAGAACTGTTAATTCCCTTTGCAATGTAAAACTCAGTGGGACCAACCATCGACCAACTAATCACTTCCGAAATTAAGCTGATGATCGAGAAAAGTTGACAACCAAAGTGTTCAGTGACAGCAAATAGCAAATACTGAAACAAGTACGGTCAACTATCATGTGTCATTAATAACAACAGATGAGATAAGCAACACAGAGACGTGTGGAATAATCTAAGAACAAGCAAAATTCTATAGGATGAAGAACATTCCGTGTGACAGATCCCAGTCCTTAGAAGTCAAAGAACGATTGCTACATACGGCCCAGGTGCTTCTAAATTACTGACTCTGAATAGTTGAGTTGAGCTGAATAGAGTCAAGAACCGACATAACAGCACTCAGGCATTCCCATACGTGCTCTGTCCTCATCTTCAACAGCCAGCGATAAGTCCCAAAACTTATAGTACCATTTGCAGTTTGATGATTTGTTCGTCTGGCCTTTCCTCGGATTACTAATGACAGCAAGATCCCCTGGTCACTACCTGCCGAACCATTCTCTCTGGGCTATGATAGTTTATTCTTACACCACACTAGACATGATTCAAAATATCGTGACCACATCTTGCTTATCATTCACCAATACCCCACCTAACGGTTCACAACCCGTCCTGGGGAAAATATCCAATGGATGCTCCCTATCTTAGATTTATTTTAATTGAAGCGTGCCACTCCGCACGAAGCATCTTCACCCGTGACAACATGCTCTGTGAGTCCGTTACAATCATGAAATATGTGTGCAGTTTGAAGCTGAGTAAAGGAAATAGAATGAAACTAGAGGCCGCAGAGATGTGGTTTCTTAGTAGAAATCTAAGAATCCCACGGACGGTTCAGGAAAAGAAATCCAAGTACTGCAAGAGGCAAATTGTCAAAGACGTTTGATTACCCGCATAAGAACCAGAAAATCGTCTCCTTGTGATCACTTTATGAGACGAGAAGGCCTGGGTAAGGGTTTGACTGCTGGGGAGGTAGGGAGTATTAAAAACAGTTCAAGAGAGGGAGGAATTACTGGTAACATTCAAGTGGGGAGGAAGACGAATAGTTGTGGGACTTACCAGGAACACAGAAGACAGGAGGATGTCGAGCAACCTGATCACTTTAACCGCTCGATATAACATGTGATGACCAGTATCGTAATACACTCGGCCATGCATAAACAGGCCGATGTTTTTGTGTTGTTGCTTGCTCTATGTTGGTTTTATTGTCATTTCTGAGACCTATAAGAACAAGTACGGGATCCTTTACCAAGTCATGAGGCGTACTGGCTTTAAGATGCTGTCCAGATTGTATTGACAACTCGGAGTTTGATGGCGGATATGCTTAATATCATGTCGACCGCCTTTACTTCAAAGAACATTTCCCGGTATCCATTTTAAGCTTGGTTGATATGGGGACACTGAGTCATATTTGAACGCATGGCGGCAGGAAATCGTGTTAGCCACTAACCTTCCACGCGCGCACTGTGTAACATAATTACAGAATTACGTTAGTGCACATGACGACCGTGCATCTGCCATAACTGTCATTTACTGCCAATATAGTACCTTGCGGTGTATGGCAGAGGGGTCTTTGGGCCTGAGGAGTTTAGGCCGCCTGGCTAGTGCAGTCGCCGCGAACTGTGCAGGTTATGAATTTCTTTTTGCCCCTGACAATAAAAATTCCACACCTTACCGAGGATTCGAACCCTTGTCTCCCGGTTGAGAACCCGGAGTTCTTAGCCATTCTGCCAGCCGCTCTCCTTATCAACCACGCTAATGTGTCCTACCATTATCGTATTACTCAATATAATCTCCGCGAACATTAATGTGTTTATCTCATTGTTTTATCATATCCCCCAAACCCAATATCTGAACATGGAAATCTTTGAGCTGCTGTCTTATCCACACTCGCACCTCATGCTCCACATCTTCGCATCAACAAATCCTCAGAAAATGGTTGTGTGCGGCTTTTCACGACAAATACATGCCACCAGAGACGGGCAACAGTTACTGATGATTGTCGTTGGTAGTAAGTCCTGAAATTTTTCATGCGCATGTGACAGTTATCATCTGCTCCACATAGACATCAAGCTAGATGATATGCCACATAATGACACCTTTATAAATGAACAACAACAATTTTTAAATTGTCTTATATAATTGTGTAACTTACTTACTGACGCCGGTCTCCCTGGCCTAGAAGTTAACGTCTTTCTCCGTAATCTCGTATATTCTCGTGAGTAACGTAGCCTGTGCGAGAATCGGTAGCGGTAACTTACGGGGTATGTGAGCCGGTCGCTCAGAAAGCAATGGCAAACTACTGAGCGTAATCTTGCCTAGTACATCAACAGCAGTGAAAAAATGCTTATGTTGACTGCAACATAGGCCTACTGTAACGGATATGCAAAAAAAAAACAAAAACTTACTGACATCACAATGTGTAGACCATTGCCGACAAAACTGTCTAATCTCCAGTTTTTCTGTTCTCAAGTATGCCCTATAATTTATACTTCTCTTCCATGTCTTACATGAATGCCAATCAGTATCTGTGACAGAGTCATACTTCCAAGGTCTCACGGATTCCCCCACCATTGTTACCTCTGGTAGGACTGCTATAACCATCTGTCTACAGTGAAATAACTTAAGAACAGACTCGACGCGCGTCGCCTGCAATAAGCTGCTGCACAGATACACAATTACCACAGAGCTAACATAACGAGATAAATCGATGCCTCCAACAAAGAAGACGGAACTTGTATGATTCATGTGTAAACAGACTACTTGCAGTGTTTAAAACTGAGAGCCACAAATCGAATCTCTGTTGGGCGTACAGTTTTAGTTAATTCACATTTCCTGTCAAGGGCGTGCTGTAATGTCTACATATCTCTCTGTCTGCCTGTGTTGATAAAGAGAGGAGCGCATGCCTGACACTTGAGACGAGAGATAAAAAACGTGTCTGGACTCCCGTGTCGACCTAGCCTCGCATGGATACTGGGTCATGTGATGGTCTCCCAGCGCGACCAGCCTCACATGGATACTGGGTCATGTGATGGTCTCCAGTGTCGACCCAGCCTAACATGGATACTGGATCATGTGATGGTCTCCCAGCTAGACCCAGCCTCACATGGATACTGGGACATGTGATGGTCTCCCAGCCTCACATGGATACTGGGTCATGTGATGGTCTCCCAAGTCGACCCAGCCTATCATGGATACCGGGTCATGTGATGGTCTCCCAAGTCGACCCAGCCTCACATGGATACTGGGTCATGTGATGGTCTCCAAGGTCGACCCAGCCTAACATGGATACTCGGTCATGTTATGGCCTCCAAGCTCGACCCAGCCTCACATGGATACTGGGTCATGTGATGGTCTTCCAGCTCGACCCAGCCTCACATGGATACTGGGTCATGTGATGGTCTTCCAGCTCGACCCAGCCTAACATGGATACTGGGTCATGTGATAGTCTCCCAGGTCGACCCAGCCTCACATGGATACTGGGTCATGTGATGGTCTTCCAGCTCGACCCAGTCTCACATGGATACTGGGTCATGTGATGGTCTCCCAGATCAACCCAGCCTAACATGGATTCTGGGTCATGTGATGGTCTCCTAGGTCAACCCAGCCTAACTAAAGACAGACTATAAAAGTCCAACATCGGCCATCTCTGAACAGCTGTTGTTAAATTGTGATCACGAAGTAAGCAAAGCAATTGCGTTTCATATACTGTATTCGCCACGACTCTGGTGATCGAGTGAAATAGCGAGTCATGCCCACGCTTTCCGGCATAGCACATGATGGATGGATACTGTATTCGACGAACAATAAACGATTATTATTAAATACGCCTCGGCCTCGGTAATTGAGAGTCTAAAACATAGGTTATGCGGACAGAACGACTTCATAGTGACTCTGAGATTACTGTGGGAGTAACATATGCTCCATTTTTAGCAGTATCGGTGACCATGTGCCTAAATATGATTCACTTATTCCCTTCATACAACATGTTACTCTGCAGTATGCACCTGATGAGATGCAGCGAAATATGCCAGGCAATAAATTGTGCAATCTATTGTATGTGGCTCTTGCTGTAGTCGGTGTGATATCATAACCATCACGCTAACGCACCCGCTTCATGTCTTTTACTGTTGCCATCATTTTTTTTCTTCTCGGTATATAAATACCTCTCTAGGCTATTGTCGTGTCTTCATTTGTGGTTTCTCACAAAGGTATTTATTTGTTTTGTTTTATTTACACGAACTATTTTATACACAACTACATATAATTAATATAAGATTTATAAAACCTTATCATCCCCGGTTGCACTGCCTATCAATAGAGTGGTGCAGGTTCATTCCCAGGCAGAGAGAAGAGAACTTTTTTCCCACCATTACTGCTCTGGGGTTGACCCAGTCTCATAATAATGGGTGACAGACAATCTCAGAAATGTGTGGGAATTATCTGAGAAGGAAAGGCGACGACGAAGGAAATTGGCCTCGAGCTTCATTACTTTCTCACCAAGAATAATTGAAAGCTGAACACTTCACGCCGGATCTGTGTTCGAAACACTGCTGCGGGCGATTTGGCAGCAGACCGATTTGCGTTGTGTTTGCAATGAACTACTGAATGTAAACTTGCCAAGAAATCCCAGCCAAGAAATGCTGGAGTTGACTGCAACGTCCTGTAAATGATATGTAACTAACATTTTTGTAACACTTCATAACCCAACAACAGCAGTATCTGTCGTATAACTCTGAGCAAGTTCACATAATTGCACATAAACACATCTAGAGAAAACACGCAGTCCCCGCAGATCCGAGCAACCACGAGAGACGGCAGCCGTCATATGGTGGTGTCCTGCTGGTATGCCGGCCAGGCTGACATTATCCTCTCAAAGTTGAAAGGTCTCCCGTGCCAGTTTACGGGGAATATCCTCTGTGTGATGGAGGTTACAGAACGTCACGTTAAGAGGTTCAACAGAACACTTCTCAGAGGGAGAGGTGGTCTCCTAGCTATCACTGTCGGTTCCACAAAGTGCAGGGTGGGTAATAAAGGTAGAGAGAATTCCACAGTAGGTGCTGCTGTAAGTGTGCTTCCTACATTCTACAGTAGGTGCTACTGTAAGTGTGCTTCCTACATTTCACAGTAGGTGCTACTGTAAGTGTGCTTCCTACATTCCACAGTAGGTGCTACTGTAAGTGTGCTTCCTACATTTCACAGTAGGTGCTGCTGTAAGTGTGCTTCCTACATTCTACAGTAGGTGCTACCGTAAGTGTGCTTCCTACATTTCACAGTAGGTGCTGCTGTAACTGTGCTTCCTACATTCCACAGTAGGTGCTACTGTAAGTGTGCTTCCTACATTCCACAGTAGGTGCTACTGTAAGTGTGCTTCCTACATTTCACAGTAGGTGCTGCTGTAACTGTGCTTCCTACAGTCCATAGTAGGTGCTGCTGTAACTGTGCTTCCTACAGTCTATAGTAGGTGCTGCTGTAACTGTGCTTCCTACATTCCACAGTAGGTGCTGCTGTAAGTGTGCTTCCTACATTCTACAGTAGGTGCTGCTGTAACTGTGCTTCCTACATTTCACAGTAGGTGCTGCTGTAACTGTGCTTCCTACATTCTACAGTAGGTGCTGCTGTAAGTGTGCTTCCTACATTCTACAGTAGGTGCTGCTGTAACTGTGCTTCCTACATTCTACAGTAGGTGCTGCTGTAACTGTGCTTCCTACATTCTACAGTAGGTGCTGCTGTAACTGTGCTTCCTACATTTCACAGTAGGTGCTGCTGTAACTGTGCTTCCTACATTTCACAGTAGGTGCTGCTGTAACTGTGCTTCCTACATTTCACAGTAGGTGCTGCTGTAACTGTGCTTCCTACATTTCACAGTATGTGCTGCTGTAACTGTGCTTCCTACATTTCACAGTAGGTGCTGCTGTAACTGTGCTTCCTACATTCTACAGTAGGTGCTGTTGTAACTGTGCTTCCTACATTCTACAGTAGGTGCTGCTGTAACTGTGCTTCCTACATTCTACAGTAGGTGCTGCTGTAACTGTGCTTCCTACATTCTACAGTAGGTGCTGCTGTAACTGTGCTTCCTACATTTCACAGTAGGTGCTGCTGTAACTGTGCTTCCTACATTCTACAGTAGGTGCTGCTGTAACTGTGCTTCCTACATTTCACAGTAGGTGCTGCTGTAACTGTGCTTCCTACATTTCACAGTAGGTGCTGCTGTAACTGTGCTTCCTACATTTCACAGTAGGTGCTGCTGTAACTGTGCTTCCTACATTCTACAGTAGGTGCTGCTGTAACTGTGCTTCCTACATTCTACAGTAGGTGCTGCTGTAACTGTGCTTCTTACATTCTACAGTATGTGCTGCTGTAACTGTGCTTCCTACATTCTACAGTACGTGCTGCTGTAAGTGTGCTTTCTACATTTCACAGTAGGTGCTGCTGTAACTGTGCTTCCTACATTCTACAGTAGGTGCTGCTGTAACTGTGCTTCCTACATTCTACAGTAGGTGCTGCTGTAACTGTGCTTCCTACATTTCACAGTAGGTGCTGCTGTAACTGTGCATCCTACATTCTACAGTAGGTGCTGCTGTAATTGTGCTTCCTACATTTCACAGTAGGTGCTGCTGTAACTGTGCTTCCTACATTCTACAGTAGGTGCTGCTGTAACTGTGCTTCCTACATTCTACAGTAGGTGCTGCTGTAACTGTGCTTCCTACATTTCACAGTAGGTGCTGCTGTAACTGTGCTTCCTACATTCTACAGTAGGTGCTGCTGTAACTGTGCTTCCTATATTTCACAGTAGGTGCTGCTGTAACTGTGCTTCCTACATTTCACAGTAGGTGCTGCTGTAACTGTGCTTCCTACATTCTACAGTAGGTGCTGCTGTAACTGTGCTTCCTACATTCTACAGTAGGTGCTGCTGTAACTGTGCTTCCTACATTTCACAGTAGGTGCTGCTGTAACTGTGCTTCCTACATTCTACAGTAGGTGCTGCTGTAACTGTGCTTCCTACATTCTACAGTAGGTGCTGCTGAAATGTGCTTCCTACATTTCACAGTAGGTGCTGCTGTAACTGTGCTTCCTACATTCTACAGTAGGTGCTGCTGTAACTGTGCTTCCTACATTCTACAGTAGGTGCTGCTGTAACTGTGCTTCCTACATTTCACAGTAGGTGTTGCTGTAACTGTGCTTCCTACATTTCACAGTAGGTGCTGCTGTAACTGTGCTTCCTACATTTCACAGTATGTGCTGCTGTAACTGTGCTTCCTACATTTCACAGTAGGTGCTGCTGTAACTGTGCTTCCTACATTCTACAGTAGGTGCTGCTGTAACTGTGCTTCCTACATTCTACAGTAGGTGCTGCTGTAACTGTGCTTCCTACATTCTACAGTAGGTGCTGCTGTAACTGTGCTTCCTACATTTCACAGTAGGTGCTGCTGTAACTATGCTTCCTACATTCTACAGTAGGTGCTGCTGTAAGTGTGCTTTCTACATTTCACAGTAGGTGCTGCTGTAACTGTGCTTCCTACAGTCCATAGTAGGTGCTGCTGTAACTGTGCTTCCTACATTCTACAGTAGGTGCTGCTGTAACTGTGCTTCCTACATTCTACAGTAGGTGCTGCTGTAACTGTGCTTCCTACATTCTACAGTAGGTGCTGCTGTAACTGTGCTTCCTACATTCTACAGTAGGTGCTGTTGTAACTGTGCTTCCTACATTCTACAGTAAGTGCTGCTGTAACTGTGCTTCCTACTTTCCATAGTAGGTGCTGCTGTAACTGTGCTTCCTACATTTCACAGTAGGTGCTGCTGTAAGTGTGCTTCCTACATTTCACAGTAGGTGCTGCTGTAACTGTGCTTCCTACAGTCCATAGTAGGTGCTGCTGTAACTGTGCTTCCTACATTCCACAGTAGGTGCTGCTGTAAGTGTGCTTCCTACATTCCACAGTAGGTGCTGCTGTAACTGTGCTTCCTACATTCTACAGTAGGTGCTGCTGTAACTGTGCTTCCTACATTCTACAGTAGGTGCTGCTGAAATGTGCTTCCTACATTTCACAGTAGGTGCTGCTGTAACTGTGCTTCCTACATTCTACAGTAGGTGCTGCTGTAACTGTGCTTCCTACATTCTACAGTAGGTGCTGCTGTAACTGTGCTTCCTACATTTCACAGTAGGTGTTGCTGTAACTGTGCTTCCTACATTTCACAGTAGGTGCTGCTGTAACTGTGCTTCCTACATTTCACAGTATGTGCTGCTGTAACCGTGCTTCCTACATTTCACAGTAGGTGCTGCTGTAACTGTGCTTCCTACATTCTACAGTAGGTGCTGCTGTAACTGTGCTTCCTACATTCTACAGTAGGTGCTGCTGTAACTGTGCTTCCTACATTCTACAGTAGGTGCTGCTGTAACTGTGCTTCCTACATTTCACAGTAGGTGCTGCTGTAACTGTGCTTCCTACATTCTACAGTAGGTGCTGCTGTAAGTGTGCTTTCTACATTTCACAGTAGGTGCTGCTGTAACTGTGCTTCCTACAGTCCATAGTAGGTGCTGCTGTAACTGTGCTTCCTACATTCTACAGTAGGTGCTGCTGTAACTGTGCTTCCTACATTCTACAGTAGGTGCTGCTGTAACTGTGCTTCCTACATTCTACAGTAGGTGCTGCTGTAACTGTGCTTCCTACATTCTACAGTAAGTGCTGCTGTAACTGTGCTTCCTACTTTCCATAGTAGGTGCTGCTGTAACTGTGCTTCCTACATTTCACAGTAGGTGCTGCTGTAAGTGTGCTTCCTACATTTCACAGTAGGTGCTGCTGTAACTGTGCTTCCTACAGTCCATAGTAGGTGCTGCTGTAACTGTGCTTCCTACATTCCACAGTAGGTGCTGCTGTAAGTGTGCTTCCTACATTCCACAGTACGTGCTGCTGTAAGTGTGCTTCCTACATTCCACAGTACGTGCTGCTGTAAGTGTGCTTCCTACATTTCACAGTAGGTGCTGCTGTAACTGTGCTTCCTACAGTCCATAGTAGGTGCTGCTGTAACTGTGCTTCCTACATTCTACAGTAGGTGCTGCTGTAAGTGTGCTTCCTACATTCCACAGTACGTGCTGCTGTAAGTGTGCTTCCTACATTCCACAGTACGTGCTGCTGTAAGTGTGCTTCCTACATTCTACAATAGGTGCTGCTGTAAGTGTGCTTCCTACATTCTACAGTAGGTGCTGCTGTAAGTGTGCTTCCTACATTCTACAGTAGGTGCTGCTGTAAGTGTGCTTCCTACATTCCACAGTAGGTGCTGCTGTAAGTGTGCTTCCTACATTCCACAGTACGTGCTGCTGTAACTGTGCTTCCTACATTCCACAGTACGTGTTGCTGTAAGTGTGCTTCCTACATTCCACAGTAGGTGCTGCTGTAAGTGTGCTTCCTACATTCTACAGTAGGTGCTGCTGTAAGTGTGCTTCCTACATTCTACAGTAGGTGCTGCTGTAAGTGTGCTTCCTACATTCTACAGTAGGTGCTGCTGTAAGTGTGCTTCCTACATTCCACAGTAGGTGCTGTGTCAGGGTCTTACACCTGGCTCGCTACCTAACACATGTGGGACAGTACAAGTACAACGTGATTTGACTCAAGACTCAACGACACAACGTTCAACGGATTTAATTACAGATCATATACAGTACGATGATCACAACAATATATACTGGATACTTCAATACACTTACATCCACCATACAGCACACAGTCTGACTCTCAAGATGTCCAGGCACTCGACATTCGGCCACAGAAACCTTTCTCGCAACATGCGTCCTGTTCAGTCCACGTCCCAGAGCTGTCTGCCTATGGTTTGGAACTCGCCTCCTCACCTGAGGTGGCTTCACGAGACATGCGTGCGTCCTTGGTGTGACCGCTGGCCGTCTCGCCAGCCGGCAACTTCGCAGGCAGGTGACTACCATTCGCCTGGCGGCGTAACGAAGTTCCTTCATCCCTGCTAGGGACTGAGTCACCTGGCGGCGTAACGATGTCACTGCATCACTGCCGTACTGTGGACTCTGACACGCTCCCCCGGCAACTCCATGAAAGACGTCATCTTTCATGTCTAATATATATACACACTGGGTTAGTACATTAACCCTTGTCAGAGTCAACCCTTATGTTGCTTATATACATTGGTATCATAATACATAGAAAATACACATCTGCCATAGAAAACATATAAACAATAGAAGTTATATTCAACGACATGTGGTGTTCAACTTTTAACACCTGTCAGGTTTCATCATCTCGATGGCTGATTACCTTAATTGCATTAATGACCCAGTCAGATCGGTAGTTCCAGCTTCACGCATCTACCTCGCAGCATTTGAAAAAAAAATAATAATATGGTTCTTGAGACAAAAACCATCTAGCTAGACCGAAATGTGGCGTTTACATAAGTCACACAAAACACTCAAACCTCGACCTCATTTGGCCAGGACTCTTGTGTTGGTCTGCAATGTCTGCAACCCTTTGCCATGCCCAGTAAATGCCTACCTGATGAGTTCAAAATCTGGCAAACACATGGCTATTTTTATATAACACATTACATTATACATTTCAAATTATGGCCCTTTTGTGTAAGGATGTACTAGCAACTAGAAGAAAGGGGAATAATTTCAAACATTTATGGCATATAATAATTTACAATAATTATTTTATTTCTTAGTGTCATCGCTTGACGTTTCTTCATCCTAACGAGAAAAAGTCGCTAGTATGAATACACTAATCAAGATATGATTCTAAGATTACACTACATAAATATATAAACACACAATTCGTGTATTCAATTTTATTGATTCCTAAAGATTTTAGAATCTTCATAGCTTTTTAAACTTTCATGTGTCGTCTGCTAGTTTTACTCTAAATTACAACATAATCCGGAAGTACACACGAACACTAAGTAATCGATGTTACAACTTGTAGAACACACCTGTTCCGGTTTGATGTAGATACGGGCGGTATACTGTTCTTACAGTTCATGCGTTGGATGTTTTCTTATAAACCTTCTGGATTTAGATTAAACTGCAATGGTGTAGCTGTCAACTGTTCACGTCACACTTTCACACATGGATGTTAAAATATCTCTGGAAGATTCCACACGGATATGCCACTGTCACAATGGATAGTTCGCTTACGGTAAGTCTTGAGCGAATGTGGCAATGTTCTTGTTACAGAATATGTACAATTAAAATTCGCTTTCTACCACACACTACACAATTATACACGACAATCACTACATTTAGTAATAAAATAAGAACATTATATACTGTGGGAGTAACCCCTATCACAATGTAGACATTACACAGCTTTTGTGAATGCACAACTTATTCACTGATAGATGGCTGTGTTGATCTGAGTATTTTACCCTGCACTCAGACTTTGTTGCTCAATTGGTCGGTCGGACAACGGGACAACAAATCGGCGATCATATTGGTTCGGCCTGGAATATGTCGGACCTCGAAGCTGTAGTCTTGGAGTTTCAAAGACCAACGGGCTATCATATGGTTTGATGGTACCCCAGAATTTATGAATCGCAAAGGACTGCTGTCAGATTCCACGATAAAATGGCGTCCTAGAAGAAATCTAGACAATTTTGTAATACCTACCACTAAAGCTAGGGCTTCCAACTGAGGTATTGACCACGCCCGTTCTCTCGGTTTCAGCTTTCTGGATACGAAATACACAGGATGGAGGATGTTGTTGTGCTCTTGCAGCAAGACTGCTCCAATCGCGACGGAGCTCGCATCTGTTCTTAATCTGAAAGGTAAATGGAGATTGGGCAATTTCAGGATGGGATTGTGTAAGCTATCATCAGAAAAACAAGCTAATACTTTAGAGAATGCTAATTTTAGGCATTCATTGCTTTCAATTTTCTCCGGCTTATCTTTAGTTAGTAAGTTAGTGAATACTTCGGTTAGTTCGGAAAAATCCGGAATAAACTGGCGGTAATAATTTATCAGTCCTAACAAACTTCTGACTTGTTTCTTTGTAGTCGGAAGTGATAGTTTTAGAATCTTGGACACAATGTTATCGTCTGTCGTGACAAAGCCATTGGATATTCTGTATCCCAAAAAGGATATTTCAGGGTAGGCCATGTCTACTTTCGAAGGTTTTACTGTCAGTCCGTGCTGTCTGATGCGTTCAAATGTCAGTTCTAATGTCTTTATGTGCTCTGTCATTGTCTCTGTGTGAACACAGATGTCGTCGATATAGCAGATTATGTTAGGAATGTCTACAAGAAGAAGTCGTGTCACACGTACGAATGTGGCTGGGGCGTTGACTAGCCCAAATGGAAGTTTGCACCATTCATACAGTCCCCAAGGTGTGGCAAAAGCTGTCAGATGTCTGCTCTGTTCGTCTACTTCTATCTGATAATATCCTTTAGTCATATCTATCTTCGTGAAGAACCTCGCGTCTGTCAGTTCTGTCAGAAGATCGTCAGCGTTTGCCATTGGCTCCAAATCTAGAACAGTTATTTTATTTAGCTTTCGATAGTCGATACACAGTCTTATTGTATTGTCCTTTTTGCGTACAATGACCATGGGAGATGAGAAGTCTGATTGGGATCGTCTTATGATGTTATTCTTTTCTAGGTTGATGATCTCCTGATGTAAATGTTCTTTGTAATGTAATGGGATGGTGTATGGTCTGCATCGTATGGGTGTGTTTGATGTGAGTGTGATGTGATGCTGTACTAATTTTGTTCGTCCTGAGTTGTTGGAGAAGATGGTGTTGTACTGTTGTATTAGGTGTTTTAAACTGTCTGTTTCTGCTTGAGTTAGCTTTGGATTGATCTTGATATCCTTCAAGCAGTCTGTCGTGTCTAATGTAGGTGTTGGAATTTCGTCACTAACCTCGTCATCTTCGTGATCTATTATCACTGTACAAGCTGTCGTATCGTCTTGTTCGTTGTCTCTGTTATGGTATGGTCTTAGCATATTTATGTGAAATATTTTGTGTTTGTCTTTTATTAGGATCTCATAGTCTACAGGTGAAATCTGTCTTGTCACTTTAAAAGGTCCCTGCCAAGAATCAGTCAATAAGTGTCGGTCACTAGGTAACATAAGAAGAACGTCCTGTCCAGGTGTCAAAGTTATTGTTCTGTTTCCTTTGTCAGCATACTGTCTATAAGTAGCACCAGATAATTTTAGTGCATTCTTTGCAATCGTACATGATTTGATGATTCTTTCACGCAATGATGTAACATATACGCATGATGATATGGGTTTAAGTACTGGAGTAGATTCAGTTAACATTTGGTGATAAATAGTCAATGGGCCACGTGGTTTGGCACCATAAATAAGTTCAAAAGGAGAGAAACCGGTACTAGAATGTGGTACCTCGCGATAAGCAAAAAGAATAGCTGGTAGATATACATCCCAGTTATTAGGGTGTTCTTGCGTGCATGTGCTTCAGATCGCCGTTAAACTTTTCCACGATTCCACTTGAGTGAGGATGGTACGGTGAATTGAAACATTGCTTCACTCCCAACATTCTGGTGAAAGCTTGGGTAGATGCGGCGATAAACTGAGTACCCCTATCAGATTGGATAGTGTCTGGAAATCCTATCCGAGAAAAAATATGGAAGAATACTTCCATTATATCATTGGCAGTTATGTTCTTTAGCGGAATAGCTTCCGGCCAGCGACTACATTGATCAACAACAGTTAGAATATATTTATTCCCTTTAGTTGTTGTATGATTGAGAGGGCCCACTATGTCAACAGATAGTTTTTCAAAAGGTCGACTGGCTAAGTCAGTGACTTGCAACTTTGCCTGTGGGTGTTTACCTTTTTTTATCAGTTTCTGGCAGGTGTCACAACTTCTGCAATATTCTTTAATGTCATTGCAAAATTTGGGCCAATGAAACTGTGTTAATAATCTAGATCTGGTCTTAACGTATGCCATATGCCCTGCAAGAGGTATATCGTGGGCAAGATGTAAGGCTTGCTTACGATAACTAGTTGGCAAAACAGTTTGCTCTGTGGTGTTGTCACCTCTGGTATAATACCTGGTGAGGATATCATTTTTCAAAGCAAAATGCCATTTTGCATTCTTGGTTACCTTTGGCTTTTGGCCGATCAGATTAAAATATTTTACCAATGAAGGGTCAGCCTTTTGAGCTGTTACAAAAGTTTCCTTCATGGTGTTAGTAGGTAGTGATACTGGGCTAAGTGACTGAATAGCCTCAGTTTGATTACTTTCATCTTGCACTCTAGCAGAAGATCTGGTTACTGCGTTCACACAATCAATGATGTCAGATGGTGATGAAACAATGGTGTCAATGATATGATGAGAACTTAGTGCTACATTAGCTACCATACATTCAATAGGTGGTGTGACATTATCAATGATGACATTGGATGGTGATGTTATGTTATCATCAATACACAGAGATGTTATGTTATGAGGTTTATCATTCACCTCTGGCACATTTCCAATTATTACATCACACACTGGGTTTGTTAACGCAGCGCACTTTACTTTCCCAGTGAGGAAAGGTGTTTGAATATATGCCCATGCTAATGGGTATCTCTCAATATTGCCTGAGAATGTTCTGCATGTTACGTGACTGCCTGTATAGTCTGTAGGCATTATGAACGTTCTCTTAAGGCCAATAAGTGAACTGCCGGTATCTCGAAGAACTGTAGCAGGCTTGCCGTTCACATATCCGTGATGGACGATTATCTTGCCTTTTGAATCTACTACCAAATTAGCTTCTTCATTGGCAATAGGGATGGCGTGACCACACGTTAAAATGCCATCTTCATAGAAGGTGTTACAAACAGTACATAAAGTGTTATACATGTCAAAAGTCTGTGCTGAGTTCACAGGATGTTTCTCTGATTCTTCTTCTTCTGACTCTGAACTGTTTGACAAGGCGGCATTTGCCTCGTTGATCATTTGTCTACCTTTACAATCCTTGCGATGGTGTCCATGCGCTTTACAAAGATAACATTTACGCACAGACCTGAAAGATCTACGCGCATGATCTCGTCTGTTTATCATATCTCGTAGATAAATATCATATTTTGGGTTCTTATCGCACATTTCATTCTGTTGATGTGAAACTTTACAATGAATACAGTGCTTAAATTTCTCAGAGGTAGGCCTATGAGGTTTCTGCCTACTATAGGGTTTGTCAAAATTAGCCGCAGCTACAAAATCAATGTCCGTAGATTCAGTCACAAATCAGTGTTTGTTGGCGGTGTAATACGCCGTACCTCGTTTATCCATCTCATCTATACTAGTGCATTCATTCACCTGCAAAAATTTGGAAAATTTTGGTGGAATGGATGAAATGATTTTGTCTCTGATGATTAGATCTTCTAATCTATCATAATTTCTGTCAATTTTGGCTGCTGAAGTCCATTTGGTGAATATATCTCGGACTAAGCAGAGGTAGTCAGAGAACGTTTGAGTCGGTTTTGGGCTCAACTTGCTGAACTGTTCTCTGTAACCTGCTTCATCTAACATAAAATGTGCCATTATCTTTGATTTAAGATAATGGTAGTCTTTTCTGAGGTCTTTGGGAATAGTCTCAATGACTTTAAGAGGTTCCCCTGATAAACTCCTCATATACACAATATTCCATTCAGACAGTGGAACTTGGTAATGTTCCATTAAAGTTTCAAAATTTTGGGTAAAGGCTGCAATGCAGTCACCCGAGGTATAATTACGTACAATACCTTGATATTTCTTGTACTGGTTTTCTTTCTCCAGTCTCTCAGATTTCTTATACTCTTTATTGATAGCAGTCTCAGTATCTAGTTGTTTTAACTTTAACTGTAACTCTAGTTCTTCTCTCTTACTCTGAGCGGCTATTTCTGCTTTCTTGAGTTCACTATCTATCTCAGCTTGCTTTGTCTTTGCAGCCATTTCTGCATGCTTTAAGGCTGTATCTGCCTCTAATTGCTTGGCAGCCCTTTCAGCTGCTCTTTCATCGCGTTCATTAGCTTTCTCCTGTACTAGTAGGTATTCAGCGTATTTGTTCTCACTCCATTTTGTTAACTCATCACCTGTTAACTTCAACTTTAACCCCATATCAATGAAATCAAATAATGAAGACATGATGAAAAATGTCAATGTAATACTAGTTATAAGTGGTTAGTACAATAAACAATTTACAATTTTTCTATATGCAATCTGTGCCTAAAATTGCATCCTTAAAGTAAATGGAAAGAAAAATATACTCAAGTGCCCTGGATGCGGTGAAGAATGGTTGGAAATCGGGCTAGGAAACTGTAGGGTCGTCACTTCGAATCACAAATGACCTCTACGCGCACGGTTTCGGATGGTACGGAAAAACCTGCTTTGTTTTGGAGGAAATAAATTAGCGTCTATTTGTTGGTGTGTGCCTGCTTGTCACTAAGTATTGAGTAGGTTTGTATGGCGTTGAGTGTAATTGTATGTCGTAAGTTTGTCTGTCAACAATTTTTTTTTTTCCAACACAAGTCACTTTCTTTCAAAACCTTTCTGCTTTCCACAAACTCAACTCACAAAGACAATCTAAATGTATCTCCACACGCTATAACATTGATGACACATCACTTACATCAAGATGACATTCAGTAAGGACATAGACATCAAGTTTACAAGATGGCGACAAGGTCACAATGGCGACAAGATCACAATGTCGACAAGGTCAAAACGGTGACAAAAATTTGACAATCACGAATGTTTTACACGTTTACACGATTAAACAATACGAATGCACTGTACGTTTACAACTAGTCTCCATGTTTAAACAATGTAGCAATAATTCAAAATGAGCCTTCCATGATCACTTTTACATGTACAAACAATTTTAACAAAAATTCTAAGTTCACAACCTCTAGTTCTAACCATTTATTACATAAATACGTTCATTTCAAAGCTGGACGACTGCCCCCACGTCCACACATGTCAGGGTCTTACACCTGGCTCGCTACCTAACACATGTGGGACAGTACAAGTACAACGTGATTTGACTCAAGACTCAACGACACAACGTTCAACGGATTTAATTACAAATCATATACAGTACGATGATCACAACAATATATACTGGATACTTCAATACACTTACATCCACCATACAGCACACAGTCTGACTCTCAAGATGTCCAGGCACTCGACATTCGGCCACAGAAACCTTTCTCGCAACATGCGTCCTGTTCAGTCCACGTCCCAGAGCTGTCTGCCTATGGTTTGGAACTCGCCTCCTCACCTGAGGTGGCTTCACGAGACATGCGTGCGTCCTTGGTGTGACCGCTGGCCGTCTCGCCAGCCGGCAACTTCGCAGGCAGGTGACTACCATTCGCCTGGCGGCGTAACGAAGTTCCTTCATCCCTGCTAGGGACTGAGTCACCTGGCGGCGTAACGATGTCACTGCATCACTGCCGTACTGTGGACTCTGACACGCTCCCCCGGCAACTCCATGAAAGACGTCATCTTTCATGTCTAATATATATATACACTGGGTTAGTACATTAACCCTTGTCAGAGTCAACCCTTATGTTGCTTATATACATTGGTATCATAATACATAGAAAATACACATCTGCCATAGAAAACATATAATCAATAGAAGTTATATTCAACGACATGTGGTGTTCAACTTTTAACACCTGTCAGGTTTCATCATCTCGATGGCTGATTACCTTAATTGCATTAATGACCCAGTCAGATCGGTAGTTCCAGCTTCACGCATCTACCTCGCAGCATTTGAAAAAAAAAATAATAATATGGTTCTTTAGACAAAAACCATGTAGCTAGACCGAAATGTGGCTTTTACATAAGTCACACAAAACACTCAAACCTCGACCTCATTTGGCCAGGACTCTTGTGTTGGTCTGCAATGTCTGCAACCCTTTGCCATGTCTCTGCATCACTGCCGTACTGTGGACTCTGACATGCTGCTGTAAGTGTGCTTCCTACATTCTACAGTAGGTGCTGCTGTAACTGTGCTTCCTACATTCCACAGTACGTGCTGCTGTAAGTGTGCTTCCTACATTCTACAGTAGGTGCTGCTGTAAGTGTGCTTCCTACATTCCACAGTAGGTGCTGCTGTAAGTGTGCTTCCTACATTCCACAGTAGGTGCTGCTGTAAGTGTGCTTCCTACATTCTACAGTAGGTGCTACTGTAACTGTGCTTCCTACATTCCACAGTAGGTGCTGCTGTAAGTGTGCTTCCTACATTCTACAGTAGGTGCTGCTGTAAGTGTGCTTCCTACATTCTACAGTAGGTGCTGCTGTAAGTGTACTTCCTACATTCTACAGTAGGTGCTGCTGTAAGTGTGCTTCCTACATTCTACAGTAGGTGCTGCTGTAAGTGTGCTTCCTACATTCTACAGTAGGTGCTGCTGTAACTGTGCTTCCTACATTCTACAGTAGGTGCTGCTGTAAGTGTGCTTCCTACATTCTACAGTAGGTGCTGCTGTAAGTGTGCTTCCTACATTCTACAGTAGGTGCTGCTGTAAGTGTGCTTCCTACATTCTACAGTAGGTGCTGCTGTAACTGTGCTTCCTACATTCTACAGTAGGTGCTGCTGTAAGTGTGCTTCCTACATTCTACAGTAGGTGCTGCTGTAAGTGTGCTTCCTACATTCCACAGTGGGTGCTGCTGTAAGTGTGCTTCCTACATTCCACAGTAGGTGCTGCTGTAAGTGTGCTTCCTACATTCTACAGTAAGTGCTGCTGTAACTGTGCTTCCTACATTCTACAGTAGGTGCTGCTGTAAGTGTGCTTCCTACATTCTACAGTAGGTGCTGCTGTAACTGTGCTTCCTACATTCCACAGTACGTGCTGCTGTAAGTGTGCTTCCTACATTCCACAGGAGGTGCTGCTGTAAGTGTGCTTCCTACATTCTACAGTAGGTGCTGCTGTAAGTGTGCTTCCTACATTCCACAGTAGGTGCTGCTGTAAGTGTGCTTCCTACATTCCACAGGAGGTGCTGCTGTAAGTGTGCTTCCTACATTCTACAGTAGGTGCTGCTGTAACTGTGCTTCCTACATTCTACAGTAGGTGCTGCTGTAAGTGTGCTTCCTACATTCTACAGTAGGTGCTGCTGTAAGTGTGCTTCCTACATTCTACAGTAGGTGCTGCTGTAAGTGTGCTTCCTACATTCTACAGTAGGTGCTGCTGTAAGTGTGCTTCCTACATTCTACAGTAGGTGCTGCTGTAACTGTGCTTCCTACATTCCACAGTAGGTGCTACTGTAAGTGTGCTTCCTACATTCCACAGTAGGTGCTGCTGTAAGTGTGCTTCCTACATTCTACAGTAGGTGCTACTGTAAGTGTGCTTCCTACATTCTACAGTAGGTGCTACTGTAAGTGTGCTTCCTACATTCCACAGTACGTGCTGCTGTAAGTGTGCTTCCTACATTCTACAGTACGTGCTGCTGTAAGCGTGCTTCCTACATTCCACAGTACGTGCTGCTGTAACTGTGCTTCCTACATTCCACAGTAGGTGCTGCTGTAAGTGTGCTTCCTACATTCTACAGTACGTGCTGCTGTAAGTGTGCTTCCTACATTCCACAGTACGTGCTGCTGTAAGTGTGCTTCCTACATTCTACAGTACGTGCTGCTGTAAGCGTGCTTCCTACATTCCACAGTACGTGCTGCTGTAACTGTGCTTCCTACATTCCACAGTAGGTGCTGCTGTAAGTGTGCTTCCTACATTCTACAGTACGTGCTGCTGTAAGCGTGCTTCCTACATTCCACAGTAGGTGCTGCTGTAAGTGTGCTTCCTACATTCCACAGTAGGTGCTGCTGTAAGTGTGCTTCCTACATTCTACAGTAGGTGCTGCTGTAAGTGTGCTTCCTACATTCCACAGTAGGTGCTGCTGTAAGTGTGCTTCCTACATTCTACAGTAGGTGCTGCTGTAAGTGTGCTTCCTACATTCTACAGTAGGTGCTGCTGTAAGTGTGCTTCCTACATTCCACAGTACGTGCTGCTGTAAGTGTGCTTCCTACATTCTACAGTAGGTGCTGCTGTAACTGTGCTTCCTACATTCTACAGTAGGTGCTGCTGTAACTGTGCTTCCTACATTCCACAGTAGGTGCTGCTATAAGTGTGCTTCCTACATTCTACAGTAGGTGCTGCTGTAAGTGTGCTTCCTACATTCTACAGTAGGTGCTGCTGTAAGTGTGCTTCCTACATTCCACAGTGGGTGCTGCTGTAAGTGTGCTTCCTACATTCCACAGTAGGTGCTGCTGTAAGTTTGCTTCCTACATTCTACAGTAGGTGCTGCTGTAAGTGTGCTTCCTACATTCTACAGTACGTGCTGCTGTAAGTGTGCTTCCTACATTCCACAGTAGGTGCTTCTGTAAGTGTGCTTCCTACATTCTACAGTACGTGCTGCTGTAAGTTTGCTTCTTACATTCTACAGTAGGTGCTTCTGTAAGTGTGCTTCCTACATTCTACAGTACGTGCTGCTGTAAGTGTGCTTCTTACATTCTACAGTAGGTGCTTCTGTAAGTGTGCTTCCTACATTCTACAGTAGGTGCTTCTGTAAGTGTGCTTCCTACATTCTACAGTACGTGCTGCTGTAAGTGTGCTTCTTACATTCTACAGTAGGTGCTTCTGTAAGTGTGCTTCCTACATTCTACAGTACGTGCTGCTGTAAGTGTGCTTCTTACATTCTACAGTAGGTGCTTCTGTAAGTGTGCTTCCTACATTCTACAGTACGTGCTGCTGTAAGTGTGCTTCCTACATTCTACAGTAGGTGCTTCTGTAAGTGTGCTTCCTACATTCTACAGTACGTGCTTCTGTAAGTGTGCTTAATACATTCTACAGTAGGTGCTGCTGTAAGTGTGCTTCCTACATTCTACAGTAGGTGCTTCTGTAAGTGTGCTTCCTACATTCTACAGTAGGTGCTGCTGTAAGTGTGCTTCCTACATTCTACAGTAGGTGCTGCTGTAAGTGTGCTTCCTACATTCTACAGTAGGTGCTGCTGTAAGTGTGCTTCCTACATTCTACAGTAGGTGCTGCTGTAACTGTGCTTCCTACATTCTACAGTAGGTGCTGCTGTAACTGTGCTTCCTACATTCTACAGTAGGTGCTGCTGTAAGTGTGCTTCATACATTCTACAGTAGGTGCTGCTGTAAGTGTGCTTCCTACATTCTACAGTAGGTGCTGCTGTAAGTGTGCTTCCTACATTCTACAGTAGGTGCTGCTGTTACTGTGCTTCCTACATTCTACAGTAGGTGCTGCTATAAGTGTGCTTCCTACATTCTACAGTAGGTGCTGCTGTAACTGTGCTTCCTACATTCTACAGTAGGTGCTGCTGTAAGTGTGCTTCCTACATTCTACAGTAGGTGCTGCTGTAACTGTGCTTCCTACATTCTACAGTAGGTGCTTCTGTAAGTGTGCTTCCTACATTCTACAGTAGGTGCTGCTGTAAGTGTGCTTCCTACATTCCATAACCGTCTTTGCGCAGCAGTTGACGTAGTTGGAAGGATAAGAGTGATCCAGCTCTTAAACTGCTGGTACGCTGACGGCCCGGCAAGGGGATTCATCCTCTACATCGGTCAGTTGGACTTAAACGCTGGCTTCTGGTTAACAAAGCAAGGGTAAACTCATCATCATCCAGAGCCTTGCTGGAGTGGGGGATCATTACTCTCCACAAAGTGCTATCTCCGACGTCATGGATCAATTCGTGTGTTGACACCCTTCTGTGTCATGACAAGACTGTCAAGAATATTCTCATGCTGTCTTCCTCTATCTCTCTTTCCCCAAATATTTGCTGTTGTCACGACATATTCCAGTGTTTGTCTTCTTAAATTCTTCTTCTTCTTCTGCGTTCATCCGGAGTTTCTTTTTTTTCGGACGTGACTGCGTTGTGCCTGTTTACAGCAGAGCTGCGTTCTTGCGCCGTTAGGCCGACACATCCGACTTCTGCGGGCATTTGTTGACCGGGTTAAGCTTCCAGGTCTTCTTAAATTCTATAACCCTCAAGGAAAACTCATTCCATAATTGAAACTCCAGGTTTTGTCTTATACATATCAAATATAAGAATGCCTTAAACGTAGTTATGTGACCATGTAATGAGAATAGTGACAGTGGAAAACATTGTGACCACTGGAAAGAACTGGGGCAGGCCGAGAGACACGAGAGACAGGGCAAGTGAGGTCATCTCGAGTGCTATCTATTCATTGCAGTATCAGGACAAGTGCCGGCCTCCCTGACCGAGGAGTTAGCAGCTTTCTCCATAACCCCGAATACTCTCGTGGTTGACATGAGCGCACGAGAATTGGAAGCGGTTCGAGTCACGCCGTGATTTATGAGAGTATGGAGCTCAGAAAGCAATGGCAAACTACTGAGCGTAATCTTGCCAAGAAATCAACAATCAGCTGAAAGATGCTGATGTTGACAGCGATGTTCTTAAAGGATATGCAAAACATTTTATCAGGACAAGTGAGGTCATCTCCAGTGCTATCTGATCATTCTAGTATCAGGACAAGTGAGGTCATCTCCAGTGCTATCTATTCGTTGCAGTATCAGGACAAGTTAGGCCATCTCAAGTGCTAACTATTCATTGCAGTATCAGGATAAACGAGGTCATCTCGAGTGATATCTATTCATTCTAGTATCAGGACAAGCGAGGTCATCTCGAGTGATATCTATTCATTCTAGTATCAGGACAAGCGAGGTCGTCTCGAGTGCTGTCGTCACCCGAACATAAGCACCGAAATGTGTAAGAGATAATTCTACATGTAAACTAACTTAGTTGGAAGTAATCAGTATGAACACTTGTGCGACTGGTTATCTTGTTCATCCACCGGGAGACTGACTTGTCACGCTTAAGACAATGCATTGAAGTTCACGTCGTTTGAGTTGCTAAGGAGAGTTTCATCTATCGGGGTGAAGATGGTTTAGAAACTTTTTACAGACCCGGTAACACAATTTTATCCTGCACGGGAACTGTGTCGTAGAAATCTCCATCCACTGTGCAAGCTCAGAAACAAGTGTTTTTTGTACGACCAGTACAGAATGTCACAGCTACGGAAAGTCAAGCAACCAAGTCATGATTCATTACAACACAAAAAGACTGGCTGGGATTACACCGAGATGGGTAATGTTTCTTCAGCCAGTTTTATGTATTCCATTGTCAACAGACTCCTACTAAAGGCTCAGAGGAATATATGTCTAATAAAACGCAAGTAATAGGGTTTGAAATGTGTCTTCATTGAGCTTGATAACAGTCAGTCTATCTCAGATGTTGGTCAGGTCCTAAATCCAACTACATACTACAAGACTTCAGTTAGATTTCATTCTATATAAATGTTATATTTTATGAAATTATGTTCAAAGCGCATTTAATTACAATATATGTGGTGTCTACTTTAGAACTGTTCTGCACAATCCCAACATGAAAGCCAGACCACTACACTCGCCAGGTTGCTATATGTTAGCAGACGGAGGCCTGTCATTTCAATGCGACTGTCTCCACGACTCCTCCTTGGATGGCGGGGAATGCCCATGGTCTGCCCCTGCTTTCCCTTGAGGGCTGATCAGGAAGTCTTCGGCTGTTCTAAATGGGCCAGCTGGGATGGGGGATAACACAACAGTGAGAGTCAAACGTCCTAAGAAACCCTCGAGAAGGTTAACCCGGTCAACAAACGCCCACAGATGTCGGATGTGTCGGCCTAAAGGCGCAAGAACGCAGCTCTGCTGTAAACAGGCACAACGCAATCAATTCAGGAAGAAAAAAAAAACTCTCCGGATGAACGCAGAAGAAGAAAAAGTCTCCACGCCTGGTCCATGAATGCTTGAGAACCCGATACTTACTGTAGCTCAACTCAATAATAGCATGCTGTTAACATCGTCTGCGCGCTCCATGATCCTATACTTTACACTTTATCATATAGTCACGTATGAATGATCCCTACTCCAACATAAATCACGTCAACAAATAATCCTGCCGCTACTAATGATTTGAACCAGGACCAGTATCTTAGGAGGCAAGCGCAAGGATGATTAAATAAGAATTCACAGTGGTTCGCACGCTTGCCGGCCGGTCCAGTGGTCGTGTGATCAAATCCCCAATCAAGGCCGGCTATTTGTTAACATAGACCTGGGCTTACAGGCGGATCCAGTCTAAAACGTGTAATAGGGAATACGTAACATTGACAACCGTGATCCATCAGGTTCTGATGGTTCTATACCAATATTGAACCAGCGCCATATACAAAATATACATCAAGGCCTGTAAAATGGTTATGTATTGTAAAGTTTAATAACTAGTTGAACGACATCAAAACAATACAGACCCGCATTTCCTGTTAACGCGAGTGATCTGCCGGATCCGGCCTCACAGCCTGAATTATGTGCCGGTATTCTATGCCTGTTTGAAAAGACTATTGCATAAGTTGCTGGAATAGAAAGACTTCTATTGTCCAATGGTCGGCCAGATCACTTGGGTTACATGCTCAAGTTTTGATATGCTGGTACAGTAAGAATTTCCATGCTCACGGGTATCCCCATAAGAGCTCAGGTCTTATACAATAGATCACACAAAGTCTTATACCATATATCACACAAGCATAGGAGTAGCGGCTGGCCGAGTGGCTGGAACGCCGGACTCTCCTTCGGGAGACCCGGGTTCAATCCCTCGGTAAGTTGTGGGATTTTTTTTCTGTCCGAGGCAAAAAGAAAATCCTAACCTGCACAGTTCGCGGCGACTGCACTAGCCAGGCGGCCTTAATTCCTCAGGCTCAAAGACCCCTCTGCCATACACCGCAAGGTACTATATTGGCAGTAAATGACAGTATGAGAGTGACACAAGCAGAGTCTCACCACCGTGCACGACATCTGTAACACGTGCTGGGATTCAAATGTGTGTATATCGGAACCACACGTGCTATAAATAGCCTTTGGCGAGTAGGTTTTCCTAATGTAGAGTTGTAACAATGGCGACGGTCTATTCGGCCGGTAATTTTCCAGTTCCAACTGGCAAGGGATGTTAATGTACACGCCAGTCGCCCAAATTGCACACTGTGCCATCTTTTTCTTATTTTGTTCCTACACATACAGTCAACCATCAATCGAACCAGATCTTATTGGGGGAGAGGCGGACGCAGTGCTTCTAAGCCACTCTGCCCCATACCTGTCAGTAGTGAACATGACATGCTAACTAGATCGTCTACGTGGCAGAGTTTCGAAACACAAATTCCCCTCAGGTGTAAACATGTTCGCATTGTATGGGTGTCAACAAATTCCATTCTTGTTATTGTCAAGCTGTTCCGTTTATTCCTGATGCACCCCAGCCTACAAAATGTGGTTGCCGTATCACTTCACAGACACATCACAGAAACATCACAGACACATCAATGATACATCACAGACACATCTCAGCTTCCTGCTTCGGGACGTGATTTTGGCGGGCGTGTTAGTTGCTAGGGAGCTGCGCTGATAATGTCATGACCGCGGTCGTACGAGCTTTCAACGCCTGCGTTCGTCGTTCACCACAAGAGGAAAAGAATGACTACCTGATCCTGTGTGTCCAAGGCTACAACGTGTGACGGCCCCATCACATTACAGACAATGCCATTTCCTGCTTCACACTTCGCCGAAGTATCATAATGTATAGTGGTCTTACATTAGTAGCTCAGCCATTTCGGTTCCATTCCAGTTGAGAACAGATTTCTTTTTCTGACTCCAGCATACTAAACTAGATATGAGCAACGTCTAGATTATCATGGTCTAGAGAGACAGCAGCAGCAAGGGGTGGTCAGGGGATGGGGTCGATAGTCGTCATTCAGAGGTAAAGCAAGGCGGACATATAACCAGATTGCAACGGGCTCCATTAGTATTGGAACTCTTTACTGGCTGTTGAAGATGAGGACTGAGCGCTTATGGGAATGCCCCGAGTGCAATGAATTCTTGGCTCAACCCAACTCAACTGAGCAATGTCTATGGGAAGGAAGCATCAAGAGAAAGTGAACTGGTCAAGCATCTCAAGATGTCGTCACCTAGAGTGTTTGAAGATCCGTCATTTCACTTCTCTAGGACAATATCGGTCAAGAACAAATTGAATTTTGCCACTATATCTTCTTTGTATTTCCGTCGCCATCTTGGAAAGCCACTTAATTTATAACGATTTATTTATTTATCCGCGACTTTGCTAGTCTTTGTAGAAACCTAAACCTAAATTATTATTCACGTGAATAGCTTTGTTTGTAGACGTCTTTGTTCATTCTTGAAAGTTGTTGATTTAAAATAAAAAAATCTTATCGATCAAGTACATAATAGCATACAAACAGGAACACAATTATTTTCTCCCTCAGCGGATGCTAAAGGGCTAAACCATATGTCTAGTTTATGTAATCGAGCTAAGTACGGGCGAATGCGCATGCCAGTGTGGCGTTTGTGTTTTACCAAGGCGCACGAAAAGTAGAGAAGACATTTTTTGTGCTCCGAGAAGGCGGGAATTTCCCAGAGAAGTATGTCAAAGTGCAGATGATTCGGCATGCTTCCCCCATCTTTGCAAGGGGGTGATGGGGGGGGGGGGGAATTGTTTTGAGTGTAATCCGATATAAAACATGTATTTGAAAGATGTGCTCAAGGTCATGGTGAACTTTAACACACATTTGGCAACAATCCTTTGTCAGACCTGGTTATCTGTTAGTGATGATGCGAAGCAGAAGCAGCAAGGCAGTAGTTCACTCACTGCTCGCTAGTCGATGATTCTACATAATGATGCCGAGAGAAACCCACCAGCGGACACTGATGCTGTACAGACACATGCAGTTGTATTCTGCGTGATTCTGTAGTTGTTTTGTCAGCTGACAAACATACCTGTCTAGTAATTACATAGTTTTCGTGGGGAACTAGCAGGTCGAGCCTAAAAATACGTTTGCACATTCAGCACGAATGAGTTTTCATTGAAAGTGAGCTCCAGTCATGTTCTGCTGTATGTTGTATTCTCTGACATCAACTGTTTCTCTTCTTGGAGAGGTCGTCGTGGCCGACAGAATCAGAGCGTTTGCTCTTAAACTGCCAGTGCTCTGATACCGGCGGAGGCGGTTCAACACCTACACTAGCATAAGTTTGGACTGAAACGATCACTTGTAGTTCAGAAAGCAATGGCAAACTGCAGTAATTTAGAAGCAGATAGTTGTTTTAGATTGTATTGGCGTCGGCCGGTCAGAAAACAATGGAAATATTGTCTAGTAAATTACAAACAGTCAATAAATTCTTGGGTTGATTGCAACGTCATGTAAAGGACACGCAACTAACTGTCCAATTTGCAACTGTAACTCCATTAGTGCCGGATAATTGCTTGGAAAACAACCCTGGGGTTGACCACAAAATCCTGTAAACGACAGGCAGCATTTGATTGGATCATTTATAAATGTTAATCAAACCCCCTTTATATCTACTGCTTCAGTTAGGTTGTTGTCCTCTTATATCTCCTGCTTCAGTTAGGTTGTTGTCCTGTGGCCATCATAAATGTCATCTATTGTGTTCTACATGTGTTGTTGTTGATCTCATGATGCCCTGGATGCCAAGAGCAGGAGTGACAGCCGCCAAAAGGACAGAGTGGATAGGTGAAATCTGTCTGTGACTGGGGGGAGTTATATTGGCAACTAGAACAGAGTGGTGTAGTAACTGTCTGAGATCTGTAGCAATTTCAGTACAAATAGAACAGAGTGGTGTAGTAACTGTCTGAGATCTGTAGCGATTTCAGTACAAATAGAACAGAGTGGTGTGATGGCTGTATGGGACTGTAGGGCTTTCAGTACAACTAGAACAGTGGTGTGATTGTTGTCTGGGACTGTAGGGCTTTCAGTACAACTAGAACAGTGGTGTGATTGTTGTCTGGGAATGTAGTGCTTTCAGTACAACTAGAACAGAGTGGTGTGATTGTTGTCTGGGAAAGTAGTGCTTTCAGTACAACTAGAACAGAATGGTGTCATGGCTGTCTGGGACTGTATGGCTGTCAGTACAACTAGAACAGAATGGTGTCATGGCTGTCTGGGACTGTATGGCTGTCAGTACAACTAGAACAGAGTGGCTTGGATTGAAGGAGCTGCTGGGGCTGACGGCGTACAGAAGTGGCGTTTACGTCATGTCATGAATATGTGATCAGAATATCGTGAACTGATGATACAAATACAGGCATCTACTAACTGAGTCTTGCTGGTGAAGTGGCTAGTGCGAGTAACCTAACACGACAGTGGTCGGGGTTTAATTCAGAGCATAGACATGATTATTTTATGAGCAGTACGAATCTAGGGTAGATCCCGCCTAATAAAAATGGGAATCAAACAGTATTCAGAATGTTCTCCGAATTTTCTTCGAAGGAAAGGCGAAGAAGAAGAGAACTGAAGGCTATATCTCAAATGTCATAGCTTGGAATATGTAACTACCTAACACTTTACATAATAAAGTCAGTGTCTGCTATGATACTTCCTTCACCGTTGCTGATGTATCACAAACCATCTGAAGTGGTATGCAAATCACACCAAGATTACAGGCAACTTTCTTAGCTGTCTTGAACAGCCATTATTTCGAAGATGAACGATGTCTGTCTCGGCAAATTGTTACTAAACCATCTCTATCCAAGTGATGATATTAACTCTTTCTATCCGTTCTGGGAACATGGTGTGGTGATTTCCCTCACAGAAACTCAGGAAAGTTCAGGCCGTTTTTGTTTGGTATTTTGCTTTGAACTCAAGCATAGTCCATACACACTTCTTCTAATACCCATTTGATTGAATGTTGCATGTGGGATTAGCTTTCCCTATTACCAGTGTCACTCGCCTTCAGGCGCACCCACTCCTTCAGAGGTACTTGCAATTTACGTCCCCAAGTAGAGGACGAGAAGTCAACATTTTAGTTCAACTGACCGATGTAGGGGTTGAACCCCCTAGCTCAACATCAGCACACCGGATGTTTACGAAATATAACTTTTATCCATTCGGCCATGCTAACCTCATTAGGTCGTTGCGTTGCTCTAGGATACCATGTACCTCACCTCGGGCACCAGCGGGCTCTCTACTGGTGTTACAGAACGCCAGCAAGACCGATGCCCTACGTCCTCGTCGAAGAGCACAGATAAATGGAATCATGGGCAAAAACAGAACTGGCAGGCAATCTGGAACTTGGTTTCCCCCCTATAGATGCAGTGATAAGAAACCTTGAAGTGGAAAACCTTATGGTACCCATCAGCCTTCTCCACAACCATGGTTTCCATCTATAAGTATGACAAATGGGTACTAATGTCTGCCGAGTGTGATTCCCACTAAATTACAATTAAGCTGACATGTGCAACGAACGAGAATTCCTCTGAGTGATAACTCGGTTCACATGTCAGACAAATGCTATCTGCTGCGTGGAGACTCTGTGCCATGAGAGAAAACCTTGTTTGATATTCAAGTTTCTCAGAATTAAAAGGTGGATCTTCAATACCCATGTCTGCTACATTGAATATCCCGAGACATTTAGATGGCAATAAGTTGTTCGGTGGTCACTAACCAAGACCCTGAGCATGGAAACAAACAGCAAAGTATGCTACAGGAACTGATGGCACAGTGCAGTGAGGTCTATCGTATGCTACAAGAGCTGATGGCACAGTGCTGTGAGATCTAAGGTAGGCTATAAGAGCTGATGGCATAGTGCTGTGAGATCTAAGGTATGCTACATGAGCTGATGGCATAGTGCTGTGAGATCTAAGGTTAGCGACAGGAACTGATGGCACAGTGCAGTGAGATCTAAGGTATGCTACAAGAGCTGATGACACAGTGCAGTGAGATCTAAGGTATGCTACAAGAGCTGATGGCACAGTGCTGTGAGATCTAAGGTATGCTACATGAGCTGATGGCACAATGCAGTGAGATCCAACTTATGCTACAAGAGCTGATGGTACAGTGCAGTAGATCCAACGTGTGCTACAGGAGCTGATGGTACAGTGCAGTAAGATCCAACTTCTGGACTCCATATACGGTCATCAAGGCAAGTGGTCATTTGAGGGTTAAGAAGGAAAACAGTCAATAAATTATGCGAAGAAGTTGGATATGCCGTCCGAAAATGCGCAAATATCGCTGCACTGTTGTGAACAGGTACAATTAAATTACGTGGAACAGAAACAAATATTGTATGAAAGAAGGAAGGAAGAAGTGGTAGTCGAAGAAGAAGAGGAAGACGAAGAAGGAGACGAAGAGAGAAAACAAAGAAGAAGAAGAAGAAGAAGAAGAAGAAGAAGAAGAAGAAGAAGAAGAAGAAGAAGAAGAAGAAGAAGAAGAAGAAGAAGAAGAAGAAGAAGAAGAAGAAGAAGATTGCTGGAACATAACTGGCTGATAATTTGTCTCCATCTCGGACAGACAAGAGATTCGAACACATGGTCAACGGACCGGCAGGCAAACTTGCTAGCCACTGCGTTACGCCGGCTCCCTCCAGTAGTCTAGTGGATATAAACACTCACAAAAACACAACACTAAACAATGGACAATCCTCCATGACAAGGACACAAAATAGTCAGCACCATCCTCGCTGAGGGCGATGACAAGTAAAATATTTACGTTGCCGCGGCTGACAAGAAGCGCCGGCCGGGGACTCTCTGCCTGCTATCTGTCCGGCAATCAGCGCTGGTAGAACAACCTCGCTGTACCTAATCTGTCCGTGGATGTCGGGAAGAGAACCGTCGCTGGCGTCGCTGGCTTATCATGGCTGCTGCTAAAAGGTAGCAAGCACTTTACAGTCCCTGAAATATTAGCCTACTGGCCAGAGATCAGTAGTTGGCAAAACAGGGAGAAAACAGTACTGTGTAATATACAAGGAGAACATGATATACGTATTCAGGTGAATTCTGACCATACTAAAATAGACTCCATGTCTAGAATGTCTAGACCAGTGGTTCTCCGGGGGGGGGGGGGGGGGAGAATTAAGATTATTTCAAGATCTCGTTAGTACAAGAACCGATTACTTGATATTGTTTTTCCCCCCAAACTTTACGGTTCTGTACTTCTCGCCCTTCTGAAATTCGTTTTATAACGTAAGTAGACCCGCAAATCACGTTCTATGTAGTCATGTCATTGGCACCTTGCCGTCTTGACAGACGATAGTTTGTGCTTTAAAAAGGCATAATAACTTTTAACTATGGCGGTAGCGAGTGTGACTGATAAGGCCAATTTGCGCTGTAAATGTCCGTTCACAATGGGTGCATGTGAACACGTGGTCATTTCCACCATCATGCACCATCTTACGTCTCAAACGCTTGGTGTGTGACTTTTCTGCAATAATTTTCTCCTTTGACTTTATTCCATTTCTGATATTTGCCCTCCATGCAACACGTTCAGCGGCGACTTGCTCCCAATGTGCATTATCAATGCCTGTATCAATCATGTCCCGCTTACACACATCTTTGTATCGTAGTAGAGGCCGACCCTGAGATCTCTTACCCATCTGTAATTCACCAAAAAAGATATCCTTTGGTATTCTACCATCATCCATCCGCCTAAGATGTCCTATCCATCTAAGTCTACGAAGACTGAGCATGGAATAAACTGTCACACAACCTGATCTTTCCAATACTTCAGTATTTGTGATTTTGTCTTGCCACTTAATACCAAGAATTCTTCGCAGACACCGCATATGAAAGCTGTTTAAATTGTTCTCTTGGTGTGAGTAAGTTGTCCAGGTTTCACTGCCATAGAGAAGAGTACTAAGGACACAGGCTTGATAGACAAGGACTTTTGTTTTGGCAGTAAGCTTCCTGTTCTCCCAGACTCTTTTTCTTAACCTGTTCATTGTTGTTGCTGCCTTACCAATCCGGATGTTGATTTCCTGATCTAGGGATAATTTGCTATTTACCACCGATCCTAGATATGTAAAATGGTCTACTATCTCTAGTTCGGCGTCGTCAATAAAGATTGATGGTACCCCATGTGCACCTTGTGACATAATCTGTGTCTTCTTTTTGCTAATTGTTAAACCAAATTCAGAACAAGCATTGGAGAATGCAGATAGTAGACATTGCAATTCTTCCTCAGAGTGGGTCGTAACTGCAGCATCATCTGCAAAAAGCAACTCTCTGATCAGTACCCTCCTAATTTTGGTCTTAGCCTTCAATCTCTGAGCATTGTAGAGGCCGCCATCTGAGCGTGAGTGAATGTATATACCACCATCCTGATCACGAAATGCATATTTCAGTAGAAGTGAAAAGTATATTCCAAAGAGGGTGGGAGCTAGTACACAACCTTGCTTAACTCCACTCTTGATTTCAAATTCTTCAGAAGTTGCACCATCAAACTTGATTATACCCTTCATACCTGTGTGGAACGATTCCACAATGGACAGAAGAGTTGGTGGGCAGCCAATCTTCTTTAGTGCCTTGAACAGACCCTCACGACTGACCAAATCAAATGCCTTTGTGAGGTCGATGAAGGCAATAAACAGTGGTTGATTCTGTTCACGGCATTTTTCTTGCATTTGTCGCAATGAGAATATCATATCAGTGGTAGACCGGTTCTGTCGAAAGCCACACTGTGATTCGGGGTAGACTTGATCTCCTAGGACTTGAAGTCTGCGCAGAACAATTCTGGCAAATACTTTTCCAACAATACACAGAAGTGAGATACCCCTATAGTTGTTGCAGTCGCTCCGATCGCCCTTGTTCTTGTACAGTGTTATGATGCTTGAATCTTTGAAATCCTGTGGGACTTGTCCTTCACGCCAGCATAGCTCTATTAGCTGGTGGATCTGTATAGTGAGTGTGTCTTGCCCACTCCTGATAACCTCTATTGGAATCCCATCCTTACCTGGAGCCTTGCCAGATGCAAGTTCATTTATAGCACATTTAACTTCTGTTATGGTGGGAAGTGTGTCCAGGTGGTCAAGAGTTGGTAGAGCCTCTATGGCGTTGAGGGCATTATCCGCTAGTTTGGTCTCACTTGAGTAAAGCTCCAAATAGTGCTCTACCCATCTGTCCATCTGCTGTTTCTTATCAGTGATGACTTCTCCAGTCAAGGTTTTCAATGGTGCACTTCTTTTGATCACTGGACCACAGGCTTTCTTTATTCCTTCATACATGCTTCTTATGTCTCCCTTATCACTTGCGATTTGAATGGACTCACATAACTTGATCCAATAATCATTTGCACACTGCCTGGCAGCCTTTTGCACATCCTTCCTAGCTTGCCTTAGCTCACTCAGAGTGTTACGCGTTGGTCTTTCCTTGTTTCTTAAGAGAGCTTTCTTCTTCTTATCAATCAAGGGCTGCATAGTCTCGCTGTTGGCCGCAAACCAGTCCTGCCTCTTATGATCCACAGTGCCGTAAACCTTTACGGCAGTTTTACAAAGAGTTTCCTTAAGTTTATTCCATTTATCATTTACTGTACAATTTTCTGGTGTATCAGTGAAAGCGTCTTCAAGTTGCTGTTGAAACTGAAAGCACTTTTCAGGATCATGAGTGTTAATAATATTAATCCTGGGGCTAGATTTGTGTTTAGCTGTGTAGATTCTCTTTGGTCTCAGTCTAACCCTTGCAACAACCAAAGAATGATCCGTATCACAGTCAGCACTGTGGTAACTACGAGTCAATGATATATGGTTCAGATGTTGTCTCCGTGTGATGATGAAGTCCAGCTGGTGCCAATGGCCGGATCTTGGATGTTTCCATGTGACCTTATGCATCTCTTTTGTTTTAAAAAAAGAGTTTGTAATACATAGGTCATTACTGGTGCAATGCTCCAGCAGCCTTTGCCCATTTTCATTCATGCGACCGATGTTGTATTTTCCAAGGCACACTGGCCATGAACTCGAGTCCTTGCCCACACGAGCATTGAAATCACCGAGCATATAAATGTAGTCGGATTTTGGAACTGCCTTGATCACAGAGTCTAACTCCTCATAGAACAAATCCTTCACATCATCAGAGGAATCGAGTGTCGGTGCATATGCAGTAATAATGGTGGCAAACCCACAAGAGGTTGCCAAGCGCAGGGATAATAGTCTTTCATTTCCCCCTGCTGGAATTTCAATCATTCCCAGTAGCGAATTCTTCACTGCAAAGCCCACACCGTGTTGCCTTTTTTCTGCCTGCCCTTTACCCTTCCAGAAAAAGGTGTAGTTGTTTTCCCTGAGTGACCCTTCCTCGGCGAGGCGAGTCTCCTGCAGGCCAGCAATATCAATGTTAAGAACATTGAGTTCGGCATCAATCACAGCCGTTTTTCTCACATCGTCAATCTCTCCATAGCACAAAGCCTGGGCTAAAATATAGAGATCATGTGTTCCCCATGCAGCATGATCCCTCTCTCGGCCTGCCTAGTTCACTCCAGAGGAAAGGTAACACCCCTACATCTGGAACAAGACAAGCTGCAGAAGCTGCCGGATCAGCAAAGCAATGCTCTAACTGTCCGCCTGTCGGAGCTTCGATCCTAGACCAGTCGCCAACCAAGGCTTAGGGCCTGGTCTGCCCTGCCATGACAATTTTGTCTTTAGCTTGCATTTCCTCGCACCAGGGTAAGGCTTGTACCCTCCCAATTGCGCTCTTCCGCCCGAAGCCGTTGGCACAATGTGGGGTGTCGGGTTTGGTAAGCGCCGCCCAACGTTCGGCGCTAACAGAAACCAGGTAGTACTGTCTACTGTTATACGGTAGCTCAGTCATACCTGACTAAGACCTGACTGACCTGACTGACGTTCTATGTAGACGCCTAAACTTATTCTAGTATGTGTTATTAAATTTGCTTCCATTTTATGTGTGTGTGGGCGAGGGGGGATGGGGGGTGGTTATAGGGAGGATATACGAAAGGCGGGGTGGGGGTTTATGACGTTCTGAACATATGGTAAAGGGGTGCATGCGCCAACAAGTTTGGGAAGCACTCGTCTAGGCAATTCCAATCGTCTTCTGTAGGCCCTTTCTCTGTCTCTTTATGTATATCTCTGTGTATCTGCTTCTCTCTGTCGTTGTCTCTCTGTCCCTCCACGCATTTCTATGTCTCTCTCTCTCTCTCTGTTTCTCACTCTCTCTCTGCCTCTCTCCGTGTTTTCTTGTTTCTGTCTGTCTGTCTGTCTGTCTGTCTGTCTGTCTGTCTGTCTGTCTGTCTGTCTCTCGTCCAGAGCGTAATGGGGTGACCGTTTGTCGTGCAGTTGGAACCTCGATTAACGACTAACTCACAGGCATTGTTCCAGTGTGGAGCATTTGTTATCCCAACATTTATCGCATATTTAAAAAGTAGTCTTTCTGTCTGGACAAAATTGACTGGAAACGCCTAATTGCTAACGGTATCGGTACATTTTCCGGCTTCGTGGCTTAGAGGTTATGACTTTTCTCCGTAATCTCGTATACTCTCTTCGGTAACGTGATGACGGTGAGAATTAGCAGTGGTTCGAATCGCATCGGTAACTTACGGGGTATGTGAGCCGGCCGCTCAGAAAGCAATGGCAAACTACTGAGCGTAATCTTGCCAAGAAATCAACATACAGCTGAAAGATGCTGGTGTTGACAGCGATGTCCTGTAAAGGATATGCAAAAAAAAAAAAAAAAAAAAATCGGTACATTTGAGCAATCGTGTTTTGTTCGCTGAATACAATCTTAATAGCTGCAAGTTAACAGCTGCTGAGAAATGGCCAAGATTTAAATTTTAGAGTCCGTCGAGTGTATACGGATTCCTGAAGGCTGACTAATTCTCTTGTCCACCCACATTGATGGGTTCGGTTATACGATTTGTTAATTGTTATTCCGTTCTACCTACATAGGTTGCTTGACACTCACATAGATAAATCGGGATGGTTCAGCAGCGAAAGATCTTGGTATACTTGAAGTCTAATATATATATATATATATATATATATATATATATATATATATATATATATATATATATATATATATATATATATATATATATATATATATATATATATATATATAAAATTCTCTTTCTCTCTCATTCTCTCATTCTCTCTTTCTCTCTCTCTCTCTCTCTCTCTCTCTCTCTCTCTCTCTCTCTCTCTCTCTCTCTCTCTTTCTCTCTCTCTCTTTCTGTGAGTGAGAGAAAAGTTTCTTGGTTAAAATCTAAATTAATTAAGTTTGAGAGAGAGAGAGAGAGAGAGAGAGAGAGAGAGAGAGAGAGAGAGAGAGAGAGAGAGAGAGAGATGCGGTTGGATGTAGGGGTGTGGGGAGAAGAGTGTAAAATTACAAAATACAGGCAAAATGAATATAGCATTAATAAAATCTCATCTTATCTCATGTTCCTCTTGTACCTTGCGGTGTCGAGGTGAAGTATAAACAGCGGGAGAGTACCCGTTCATGCGCTTTGTGTATCGATATTCCCATGGACTCTATTACCAATACAATAATATGCATCACTGAAACAGAATGTGGAAATACCCCATCTAAACACAGACAGGCGGCAGCACCGATGACACAAACGTAACAAGAAGTCTAAACATCAGCCTTTAGTTAAACTTTAGAGGCCTCAGCGTGTAGTTGGCACTTACCCGAACATCCCCATCATGAACGGCGAAAACAAGATTCTCGACCCATAACTAGTTCAATTGATTCTTGCATGTTCATGTCCGCCATATCTTCAATCTCCTATGTCCATCTTCGTGCTGGTGGATCCCAGCTTCTTCTCCAAGAAACCATGTCTTCTAACACTACTCTTTCCTAACCACTGTTTTATTGTCACTGCCTTTTGTCAGAGAGGATAAATTTTTCTAATCTCTCAAAACTATGTGAGAGGAAGAACATGTCACCTGTCTTTCCGAGGTCTGGAGTTTAATTTCTACCAATTATAAATAGATCAAATAGAGTTCAGCATGGCCGAATGGATAAGAACGCGTGTTCTTAAACATCCGGTGTGCTGATGCCGAGGTAAGGGGTTCAAACCCCTACACCGGTCAGTTAGACTACAATGTTGATTTCTCGTCCTTGACTCAGGCCAGTACTACTAAAAGTAGTGTGTGTGGACTACGTTTGGGTTCTTCTTCTTCTGCGATCATCCGGAGTTGTTTTTTTTTTTTTTCGGATGTGATTGCGGACGACCAAGCACTAATAGCAAAATCAGAAGCTGAATTACAAGACCACATGAATAGTCTAAACGAAATGTGTAGGGAACATAACATGAAAATTAGCACAAGCAAAACAGAGGTAATGACTATAACTAAAGAAGAACAAACAGCAACAATTCACCTAAACGAACATCCCTTGAAACAAGTAAAGAGCTTCAAGTACCTAGGAAGTATAATATCATCAAATGGCAGATCAGAAGACGAGATCGAAAATAGGTGCAATAAGGCAAATCAACTCATTGGACAAATGGCACCAATACTAAAGAACAAACATGTATCAATAACTACTAAGAAAGCACTTTACAACACAATCTTCCTACCAACTCTGTGCTACCAATGCCAAACCTGGACAATGACAGAAAAAGAGAAAAGAAAAATCACAACAACAGAAATGAGGTTCCTGAGAAGAATACTCAACGTATCAAGAAGAGATAAGATCAGAAATGAAGAAATCAGGACTAAAGTGGGGGTTAAAGCTGCTCTAGATTTTATTAGAAAGCAGCAAGTCAAATGGTTTGGCCATGCAAGTAGGCTACCAGTCAACAGCATGCCACAACAGGCAATGACGTACAGACCAGATGGAAACAGAGGAAGAGGCCGACCACGTAAACGCTGGACGGAGGGAATAACAGAATCCATGGGAATGTCGATATACGAAGCCCATAACCGGGCACTCTCACGAAGTTTATACTTCACCTCGACACCGCAGGGTACAAGAGGAACATGATGAGATGAGATGAGAGTGATTGCGTTGTGCCTGTTTACAGCAGAGCTGCGTTCTTGCGCCGTTAGGCCGACACATCCGACTTCTGCGGGCATTTGTTGACCGGGTTAACCTTCCCGGGGGTTTCTTAGGACGTTTGACTCACTGTTGTGGTGTTATCCCCCATCCCAGCTGGCCCATATAGAACAGCCAAAGATCCTGGTCAGCCCTCAAGGGAAGGCAGGGGCAGACCATGTCATTCCCCGCCATCCAAGGAGGCTTCCATACTTGCAGAGCCGATACATAGCGCTCTGGTACTGGGCTCACCCAAGGAATCGTCACGTCCTGCACATGGCTGCTTAGCCTCACTTCCGTATATTGGGCCTTCCGTTCACCATAGGCTGTTCTTCCGGAAACCAGAAGTATGCAGTCTGCAGATGACATCCACACAGTGAGCTTTCGATTCGGACTTTCCATGTAATGGATTTGCTAGCCAAGCAATATTCCATTTCGTGCCACTAGGACACTTTTCCACCTTTTATGAAGCCCACACAGCGAGCTTTCGATTTGGACTTTCCACATAATGGATTTGCTATCCAAGCAATATTCCATTTCATGCCTCTGGGTCTTCATGCACCTTTAAATGTCAACCTGAATGTAGTTAAAGTAAGCTGCGGTCAACTTGAGCTTGTTGACATCTCCATAGAGCTTGTCCTCAAATGAAGCAGGTGTGGGCCAAAATATCTTTCTCTGTTCTGCATACGTTGGGCAATCCTGCAGCAAGTGTTTTGCTGTCATTTTTCCAGTTCTACAATTACATTCATCAGTATCTCCTATCTTTAGTTTATTGAACAAGTGGTATTTCAGCCTGTTATGTCCTGTGCGGAGTCTGAAGATTGCTACTTGTTCTCTTCGGTCGAGTTTGTAATATGCATCATCCTTCTGGTGGCCTGGATGCTCTGATTCCCATTTGGTTCTATAAGTGCTTTTTATCAACCTCTTTGCCTCATTATAGGTTATGTCTGTGTCAGGCTGTGGTAGTCGTCCGCCCTCTTTTGCCAGTCTGTCAGCCTCTTCATTTCCAGGTATACTGCAATGTGATGGGATCCACTGTATTACAACTTTTTTGGATTTCTGGCATAGACCATGGAGTGCTGCTCTTAGGTCAGCTAGTTCTGTGCTGTTTTTGCTCTTCAGTATTGAGACAGCTGACTTTGCATCTGTAAAGATAGCTATTTGCGTGTCTTTATTTTCCTCCATCAAAAGCATTTCTGCTGCAGTTTTCAGAGCCTCTACCTCCGCTTTGAAGTTACTTGAAAACTTTCCAGTTGCCACTGAATGTGTTTTTTTCACTCCATTTTTTAAATTTAGGAGAATTCCTCCTCCTCCATTCTCTACTGAATTTTTGGCTGATCCATCTGTATATGCATGGGTCCAATTGCTGCTTGGGTAATGTTCTTTTATGTAGTTTAGGGTTATTTCTCTTCTTTCTGTTTCATGCTGAGTGTTCTTTTTCTCAATACCAGGAATGTTTTCTATCATCTCAGGCAGTTGCTGCTGTCTCCAAGCTGGGAACTTGTCTGCATTGTAAATGGGTTTGACTGTTGATATGTTAAGTATGGGATCTGCCCTAATCTTTCGTTTTGCAGTTTCTACAAAGTTGCTACGCTTCAGTCTTCCCTTTCCAAAACCACTAAACCTTTTATACATAGGGTGGTCTGTCAATCTTCTAAATTTTTCAGCTTGTTGCTGGGCTCTGCTATCTCTTCTATCCTGCATTGGTTGTAAACAAGTTATCTTTTCTAATTCATTAATAGGCGTTGTCTTCAGGCTTCCAGTTATGATTCGCATTCCTTGGTTTTGGACTCTACTTATTTTGTTAAAGTTTGACTTAGCTGCTGTTGCCCAAGCTGCAATGCCATATTCCAGTGCTGGCCTCACCCGTCCAGTATATAACTTCTTGAGAACTTTCTCATCTGCTCCCCACGTTGTACCAGCAAGCTTTTTCATGATTGCCATTCTTTGCCTTGCTCTTGTTCGATTTTTCTCAACCTGTGTCTTCCATGTCAGGCGACGATCAAAGGTGACTCCTAGATAGTTTGGATTTTCTTCATGGCGCAATATTTTTCCATTCAATACCAGCTTAGGTTGCTGAGTTTTAGTTGAGAGGGAGAACACTGTGCATGTTGTTTTCTCCTCACTTATCTTCACTAGCCATGATTTTGACCAGTCCTCTAGCGCTAATAGGGCTTGCTGTATTTTGCTGTTAGCTGTACTAATATATTCTTCAGATGTCCATATGGCTAGGTCATCTGCAAAGGATGATGTGTGTACTCTGGCTGGAAAATTTTCCGTGATGTCGTTTATATATGCTAGGAATAATGTTGGTGAAAGAATTCCTCCTTGGGGGACACCTTGCTCCAACAGCATCATTTTGCTGGTTTGTCCTTGTACTTTTGTCCTGGCAGTTCTGTTCTCAAGGTAGTGGCTGATCCATTTGTACATTTTCCCACAGACATGCATTTTTTGTAGTTTTACTTTCAGTCCTTCCTTCCATACTTTATCAAATGCTTTTTCTAAATCTATCCAGACCGCTAGTGTGTGCTTTTTCTCTTGGAAGGCATCCTCTATTTCCTGAGCTATATAGGTTATTTGATCTTCAGTGGATCTGTACTTTCTGAATCCTGCTTGGTGAGGTGTTAAGAGTTGGTTTTCTTCCAGATGCCATGTTAGCCTGCCATTGATAATGCGTTCCATTAATTTTCCTACACAGCTAAGAAGACTGATAGGTCGATAGCCATTTGGTTCTTCCAGGTCTTTTCCTTTCTTTGGGACTGGTATTAGTATAGCTTCCTTCCATGCCTGAGGGACTATTCCCCTCTTCCAGCTGTAATTTAGGACTGCTAGTAGTTTCTTTTTTGCCTTAGTGCCTAGTCCTATTAGCATTTCATTTGTGATTCCATCCTTTCCTGGTGATGTCTTCTTTTTTAGGGTATTCATTGCCTGTTCCATTTCTTCCATTGTTAGATTTGCCATCATATATTCTGCTGCTGTCTCTGTATATCTATGATGTATCTGTTTATCTTTGATTGCATTCTTCTGTTCGGCTGTAATATCAATGTGGTTTGCACTGGCATAGTGTTCCATTAGTGCATTTGCAGCCTTTTTTCCTGTAAGCAAGGCATTTCCTTGTTTAATTGTTATTTGTTTGTTTCTAGGTCCTTCATTGTTCATGGCTTTCACTAGTTTCCATAGTTTGTTTCCATCCCTGTCAAAATTCAGGTTTTCTGTTTTTTTCCTCCAACAATCTCTTGTTGTTTGATTTACTGTTCTTTTATATTTTGCTGAGATGGCTTTGAGAGAGATGTTCGCTTAAGTTGTTTGTTCTCTCTCTGCGGTCTTCCTAGCATCTTCAACTTTGTCCTCCAAAATTTGTAGTTCTTCAGTCCAGTATGGTTTGTAATTTTTCCTCGCTCCTCTTGGAATAGACTCAGTGGCCGCCTGTATTATTGCTCTGTTTAGACTTTCCACCATTTGCTTCATATTGCCATATCGTGTATTTATGTTTTCACAATATGTGTCTGTTAGTATGGCAAATCTGTCCCAATCTGCTCGTTTGTAATTCCAACGGGGCAAAGGCTTTTGCTCCTGTGGAACATACTCCATATTTATTACAAGCTTGATTGGTCTGTGGTCACTACCTGCTAATTGGTCAAGCACATGGCGATCGATTTTGTGGAGGATGTCTCCTGTGCAGAAAGCTAAGTCTGGAGTAGAAGTGGTAATCCATCTTCTGGAGTAAAAGCTCGGTGTGTCATCCGCTTTGTTGAGTAGATGGAGATTTGAGTCTATTTCCCAGTCCTCCACTTCATCTCCTCTTTTGTCAGTATCTGGGTATCCCCATCTTTCTGAACGGCTATTAAAGTCTCCGACAACAATGCAATTTGTGTCAGTTATTTCCATGTTTGAGAGTGTAAGATCCTTATCTGCCGGGCTATACAGATTGTAAATTCTTATTTTCACGTCCTTTATCATTATATCAACACCTATAATTTCCGTTTGGTTGTCAGAGATCACAGATACTTCGCTGCAAGGTATTGTATTTCGTGTAAGTATTAGAACTCCTCCTTTGTGTCCTTTGCGGTCGAAACGTGTGGCCTGATATCCCTTGACTGAAAATGTGCGATTGGCGTTGAGGTGTGTCTCTTGAATGCATGCCACATCTATTCTATCTTTATGAAGACGCTGTGTTAGGGAGGCTTTCTTGTTATAAACTCCTTCTGCATTCCATTGTAGTATGTTGAGTGTCCGGGGTGTTTGGTCAATAACTCTTAACCTACTCCTCTGTGCCTTGACTCCACAGCACAGGGGAAGGTGACCACCAGTAGTCATGGGTGGACCCCCTCGAGGCAGGGGGCCCGGCACTATCACCGCCTGATGGGACTTCACGGGATTAGCACCATAACGATTTATTTTCATCTGTGGCATCATGAAATGATAAAGTTACGTTGCACTTCTTTGTCAAGCCTGTGGCTCAGTACATCCGATTTCGACAAGCATTTGTTCGGGATGCTTTCCCTAGCCTTTGACTGTCCCCAGTCTACCTACAAGGCAGCAGGTTTGTGCGTCACTTCGTCTGGTCCCTCTCCCTTGACCTGTCCGACATGGGTGACCCTACCAGTAGCTGTGCTACCGCCGGCATAGCTCTTGGGGTCATTGGAACGCTCAAGCCCCTCTACCTCGTCAAGGTGGACGCACGGCAGAGGGGACGTTTGGGTTCAAAACTAGCAAGCGTAAAATAAAAAATGGATCAGATACGTCACTGGACTCATCATGTTTGGTGCGGCTGGTGATATTGTCTGACGTGGAACGGCTATGTTTAGTGCTGCTGGTTACATTGTCTGTACGTGGAACGGCTATGTTTAGTGCTGCTGGTGACATTGTCTGTACGTGGAACGGCTATGTTTGGTGCTGCTGGTTACATTGTCTGTACGTGGAACGGCTATGCGGAGAGAATGGATCAGATATGTCACTGGATTCATCATGTTTGGTGCGGCTGGTGATATTGTCTGTACGTGGAACGGCTATGTTTAGTGCTACTGGTTACATTGTCTGCACGTGGAACGGCTATGTTTGGTGCTGCTGGTGACATTGTCTGCACGTGGAACGGCTATGTTTGGTGCGGCTGGTGATATTGTCTGTACGTGGAACGGCTATGTTTAGTGCTGCTGGTTACATTGTCTGCACGTGGAACAGCTATGTTTGGTGCGGCTGGTGATATTGTCTGTACGTGGAACGGCTATGTTTGGTGCTGCTGGTTACATTGTCTGCACGTGGAACAGCTATGTTTGGTGCGGCTGGTGATATTGTCTGTACGTGGAACGGCTATGTTTGGTGCTGCTGGTTACATTGTCTGCACGTGGAACGGCTATGTTTGGTGCTGCTGGTTACATTGTCTGTACGTGGAACGGCTATGTTTGATGCTGCTGGTTACATTGTCTGTACGTGGAACGGCTATGTTTGGTGCTGCTGGTTACATTGTCTGCACGTGGAACGGCTATGTTTGGTGCTGCTGGTGACATTGTCTGCACGTGGAACGGCTATGTTTGATGCTGCTGGTTACATTGTCTGCACGTGGAACGGCTATGTTTGGTGCTGCTGGTTACATTGTCTGCACGTGGAACGGCTATGTTTGGTACTGCTGGTTACATTGTCTGTACGTGGAACGGCTATGTTTGGTGCTGCTGGTTACATTGTCTGCACGTGGAACGGCTATGTTTGGTGCTGCTGGTTACATTGTCTGCACGTGGAACGGCTAGGTTTGGTGCTGCTGGTTACATTGTCTGCACGTGGAACGGCTATGTTTGGTGCTGCTGGTTACATTGTCTGCACGTGGAACGGCTTTGTTTGGTACTGCTGGTTACATTGTCTGCACGCGAAACGGTTATGTTTTGGTGCTGCTGGTTACATTGTCTGTACGTGGAACGGTTATGTTTGATGCTGCTGGTTACATTGTCTGCACGTGGAACGGTTATGTTTGGTGCTGCTGGTTACATTGTCTGTACGTGGAACGGCTATGTTTGGTACTGCTGGTTACATTGTCTGCACGTGGAACGGCTATGTTTGGTGCTGCTGGTTACATTGTCTGCACGTGGAACGGCTATGTTTGGTACTGCTGGTTACATTGTCTGCACGTGGAACGGCTATGTTTGGTGCTGCTGGTTACATTGTCTGCACGTGGAACGGCTATGTTTGGTGCTGCTGGTTACATTGTCTGTACGTGGAACGGCTATGCGGAGAGAATGGATCAGATATGTCACTGGATTCATCATGTTTGGTACTGCTGGCGACATTGTCTGCACGTGGAACGGCTATGTTTGATGCTGCTGGTTACATTGTCTGTACGTGGAACGGCTATACGGAGAGAATGCAGGTCTGTATTACACCTTGTGAGAGTCAAATTAGTTTTATTTACTTCCCCGGCTATTCTCACAGCTGCTTGTTGTTCAGGATATAAAGATAAGTTAAGTGCTGCAATCGCCAAACCTCTCAGGATGTTTCACAATTGTTGATGTTGAACTCAGGCAAAGGACCTTCTGTAGTCTATAGAGCAAACATGAACTCACACAGAGAGAGAGAGAGAGAGAGAGAGAGAGAGAGAGAGAGAGAGAGAGAGAGAGAGAAAAGAGAGAGAGAGAGAGAAAGAGAGAGAGAGAGAGAGAGAGAGAGAGAGAGAGAGAGAGAGAGAGAGAGAGAGAGAGAGAGAGAGAGAGAGGGGGGCAACTGTTTCTTGAAACGCAGGCGTCAAGTTTAGGCTATTACGTACAGGTAATTTACAGGCAGTTTAGCGATGTACACAAGTAAGGGGA